>CM065718.1:10843274-10908274 GCA_033310375.1 Conus canariensis | reverse complement strand
GTTCATATCCTTTGTGTTAACACCCGTCTAACAAAATTTTACCCTGAAAACACGCTCGTGGATCTTTTAATCAATATCCCTGCTTACACAAACAGCACTTGATGATATAAGCTTTAAATGTCAGGGAGCATACCTGCCATACAAACAGATTGCAACTACATTCCTTTCTTTGTGAATCAGTGTCAGAGTAACCTCAGACCAGCGCTGAACATGGTGAATTGACTGGTTTTGATGTATTTAAAATCATCATGTTACAAACAATACAAAATGTTACTAGGAGTGAATTGCGCTTGCACAATATAATTTTTTTTGTTCAAAATAGTACAATTTTCAGAATGTCATGATTGAAGACATGAATATGATGAAATAATCATTTGTGGTCTAAGTCAATTCACCTTTCAAATTGATGCTTAGAACTTAAAAACAAAACGTAAACAAAATAAAAGCGATTTGAAAGTCCATTTTGGTGATTGTTGGCTTGTTCATAAGTTTGTTTTATTTTGTGTTTGTTTTTTTTTTCATAAATTTGGTTCTCAAAATCACAAATGTCTTTGTTAATCATGCATCAAATCACAAAATTTTAGTAAACACTGAAATCAGTTTGTGAACAGATCAGACTGAACAGGTATTTTAAGATAAAAAGAAGTAAGTATTATTACCCAACAGGTGTGTGTGTATGTGCGTGCACGTGCACGCATGTGCATGTGTGTGTGTGTGTGTGTGTGCATGAGAGAGAGAGAGAGAGAGAGAGAGAGAGAGAGAGAGAAGAGAAATCTGAATTTGTGTTCTGAATTTTTAACACCCTTATATCCTCATTTACAGTTTAAATCTATTTATTTCTAAACCTAATTCAAATCTTTTCATATTCCTCATTTCACTGTCATCATTATTTATCTGTGGATTTATGAAGTTTTGATGTTGCTGTTGTTTTGTTAGTTTAAGGTAATATTTTTGTTAGTTTAAGGTAATAATTTGGTTGTTAATACACTTTATTTTAGATGACATTTACTGATCTAATTTAGTTTCTGAAAATGGCTTGAGTTCTAGTGGTCTAAGTGTGATTTATTAACAAATGACTTAACTTTATTCATTTATAAGAGAATTAAGATTTCAAAATGTTCTACAATCAGCATTTACAATAATTCTTAAGGATTTTGAAGCTCCCTTTTATGATCAGTATATATATTCTGATGCTACAAAGTTGTCTTGATTGATGTGGGTAATCCCATTTCAAGTTTTTGTTTGCATTCTTGTAGTACACTCTAGTGCCATCTGATGTCACTTGTCATCTGATCTCGTTAAACATAACCACTTAGCACAGAAAAATACCCAACAATTTTGCTTATCTACAGAGTGTGAATGTCAACTAAGTACTTATATGAAAATGTTACCTAAACATTTCATGGACGTGAAGCACTATTGTTAAAAAAAAAAAAAAAAAAAAAAAGGTGAGCTGATTTAGCTACAAGACTCTTCAACAACACGACAAGTTTCAGAAACAATACCATGATCTGGGTTTGTTTTGAGAGTAAAAAAAAGTCAGGTCTGCCATCAACTGCAAACTATTAAATAGTAATACTAAATCAATTTTTCAAAACATCACTATGCTCATTTTGGGCTACATATGTTACATACAGACACAAACATACACTCAAACCTCTCAAACTGGTAACAGGTATGATTCTTTTCCTAAAAGTACTGTAACATTTGTTTATACTGTATAATAAAAGCTATGAAGATAACAACGTCTTCAACAAATCATAACTGGAGATGCGCGTAAAACAGCTCGTCTGTGTGACCTGTTTGTCATTAGATAGCAAGGGAACAACTACTGCCTATGTCAAGAAGCAAAGAACCAGCGCCTCCCAGGGCCAAATCCCTCAATCACCTCCTGCATACCCCTGATTCAAAAGCGAGAAGTCTGTCAGTCAATAAGTACCCAACACAAAGCCAGGCAACTGACACTTGTGACAGACTGAGATCACGGTCGACTTTTTCTCACACCGACAATCGCGCAAATAGAAATGACCCCCCTCGTGTTAACGCTCCGGCTTCTTTAATGCAACGACGGAAAACACCACAATGGCCTGCACAATGCTGCACATAACACGTACACATTGCATCCAACTGTATCCTATGGGGTTTTATGCGAAATTCCCCTTCACATGAACACCCCCCTCCCTGCCCCTTGTAACCACAACTCGTCAATCAATCCATAGAAAGGCATGATTAACCCCCTTCCATCACCACTCAAACACTTAAAAATCGAAAAAACCAACAAAACATTTGTTAAAAACAATAAAGGGAGAAAAAAGACAACTCACTTCTCCGAATTCAATGCCGTCCTGAATCTCTCCCGGAGTGTCCTGAGGTTGGAAGTACAATCTGACGCTTGTTAACAGTTGGTTTGTGCCTTTCTCCTCCCAAAGCAGTTGAATTTCCCCAATGCACACGGGAAATTCGTCTAATATTTTCAAATAGAAAAATTCTCCCAATTTCAAAATGTGCAGATTTCCGTCCTTCTTAAATTTAATTGCCTTGTAGAAGGTGTAAGGTCCGTGCGATCCGCAAGGTGCGCCAATAAACTGAAATGCAGACATAATTCGTTGTTACTATTCTCCATCGGCACGCATGTGAACACTCAAGTCTACCAGAAATCTGATAATCGACTCTCAACATCTAGGTCACACGTTCAATAAATATCCTGTCAAATACAAGCCACGATCAAGAATTTTTTAAACAAAATTAACAAAAATAATTTACAATATTGTTAAATGAATAAATTGCATCAAAATACCTGAGGCTGGATTGATTCCATCCGTAATATCTCACAAAAACAACTGATACGGCGACATGGAGAAACTTCGACAATACTTTTATTTGGTCCCGTAATTAGACCTTGTGACGTCGAGCTTCTTATTATCATAATCCATTCATAAATATCAATCTCATTTATCTTCGATGCAACCGGATAAAAATAAAACAAAATTATAAAATCAAACTATGCTTGAAAAGAAATAATTGTAGAAACTAATTTATTTAAAACAAAAATCATAAGCCGGTGTCATTTTGTACGCTAATGCGGCTAAAACGGACAAGGGATTCCTCTGGCTCGCCGCTGAGAGCAGACGAAACATTTGAGGGCATCTCTACAGTTTTACGTGTGCATGTGTTTTTTTCGTTTGTTTTATTTTGTTTGTTTTAATTGAATGTATATATTTTGGGTTTCATTTCTAGTATGTGGTAGATTTATTACGTCTCATTCTGTCTTTGTCGGGTTATTGCTGTGTTTGTTGCTTTGGTATGCGATTTGCTTCAATCATCAATGGCTCAATTTGCCACCTCTGGCAAGACAGGGACGACGGACGGTGCTTGTCCCAACGGTCCCCTCCCCCCTCCCCCCCCCCCCTCGTTCTCGCTCTCTTTCTCCTTTTCCACTAACACTAGGCTACAAACACGTGCGCACGCGCGCACACATACACACACACGCACACACACATACACACGCACATCAGAGAGACAGGAATCATGTCACCTACGATGTGTGTGTGTGTGTAATCGCGTGTGCGCGCTAATGTGGGCGTTTGTAGATGACGTATCTTTTAATGATGGTGTAATAAAGGCCATCGTTTGTGTTTGCAGATCAAGAAAACTGCTTGTATTTTGCATTTCTACCTCTCTTTATGTTTCAAATTGAAGCCTTTCTTCATGATGGGGAGTTTTACTCAGAACCAGCCCAGTTCCCCCTTCCCTCCTGTCCCCCATTCTCCCCCCCCCTCCACCTTCCCCTTTTCCCTGTACATCCTGAGGCTCTTCCCCCTTCTCCTTCCCCTTTCCTGAGAGTAAAATGCACAAAATATTCCTGTGAAAGATCCTTTGGACAGTGATACAACATTGATTTAAGTATGCTCTGAATTTAATAAATAAATATTACAAATTTACTTTGGCATATCCAGTGCATTTAATACAACATTAGATGAGGAATTAACCCATTTATAACCAGAGTAGGATGCTTAAAAGCCAGAAGTCCTATAGCAATTTATTTCCAGTGTCTACATCTTGAGAATACTTGACACAAAGGCCTTGGTAACTTCTTAGCATTCATGAAATTCAGTTTCCAGATAAAGCCTAGATAACAGCATTGGATACAATTTTTTTAGGTGAAGTCACAGCATAGGTGTTTTTCTGTTGCCACATAAACAGCAGTTTCATTGCCTATCTGGGGACATAGTTGTTCACAGCAATGTAATGCTGGAATCTGTCCAAAGGAGGGCTGCACGCTTTGTCACAGGATGTTATCACAACTCCTCCAACATCGGCAGCCTCATCAAGCAACTGGACTGGCACCCCCTAAGGCAGCGAAGAAAGATCACCAGACTGGCCATGTTCTTTAAGATCATACATGGCTTGGTCTGCATGGACAGATCCCAGCTGATTCCTACTCCAATCCGTCAGCGTAGAGGACATGAACAGCAATTTAAACAACCACAGTGCCGAACCTTGTATCGACAGGGGTCCTTTTATCCACGTACTATAAAGGACTGGAATGCCCTGCCAATACAGTAGTCGAGGCAAAGACTCTTGACATGTTTGTGTCAAGAGCAAGAAAACTACATTAAACCTCTGCTTTTTTTTTTTTTTTTTTTTTGCTGCGCCAGCCCACATTCGCAAATGTCAGAATAGTCAACATGATGACTGAGGATGTCAAACGGATGAGGATGAGGATGAGAATGTGTGTGGAACTGAATCTTGATCCTGGTTAAGATTATAAGGTAACTGTTTTTCAAGGGTTATGAAAATGGAATATTTCGAAGGTGGAATAGATTACTGTATAATCTTTTGATATTCAGTAAACACTTGTTTTTCTTTTTTTCATATGTTGGCATTGATTCAAGATCAGTATGTTGAAGTGGAGACAGAAGTTTTGCAGCTCACAATGCTTTTAGTGGTGGACTGTTAACATTTTCTTAGCTGATGCTCAAGTCACATGTGTACACTGGCTGAGTATACAGTTAGCTGTGTTCAATCACAATCATTTCATCCAAATCTGATGAAACCATCATTTGTAAATTGTTTCAGTTGAGACAAGACATTTAAATATAAGTCTCTGAAAGTGTTATCAAAAGTTGAGGGCTGAGTTTTAAGAAAGCATTAATTGTAAGTGTTGTGGTTGATTGATGAACTGCAAGAATGCATTTCTTGCTACAATATCAAAATTTGTTGACCGTTATAAAACCAACCAACCTGTCAAAGCAAAACAAAACAAAAAACCCTGCTGTTTGATCATCTTATTCTGTCACTGTGGCAACTTGAAAGGTACATATGGCGGCAGTGAGTTCATGTGTATGTGTGTATGCTGGCATGTTCTCTGTGTGTGTGTATGTGTTGTTGTTGTTTATCACAAATAGGTGAGTCAGGCAGTTTGAACCAGTTAGTGGCTGCCCATTTTGTTCCATCATTCTGTCGAGACTTTGAAAAAGGTGTGACCGACATCCAGTGCATGCGTGTGCAGATGCAAGGAATTTTTCTCACAAATTGCTAGGCCAGGTAACTTTATCTAGTACACCGAGCTGTTGTTTTTTCTTTTTTTTTTTACATCAACGTCTAGAATGGACTTTCATGACTTGCTATGGCCCCTTGCAGTCAGCTCAGCTCTAAGCAACATGATTTGAATTGAAGTGTATTGTAAACCATCATTAGGTTTGTTCTTCCTTCTTATGAGGTAAGAACGTCTCGTTTGTTTTGAAAGCAGTTTGTATCTAAAATGTTTCCATTTCACAATGACTATGAAGAGGGATTTTGTTCGCAAATGAGTTTGTAACTTTAGTGGTGTTCCTCCACCACAACTTACTGTGTTGACAACACAGCTTTTTCAGTGACCGTGTGTGTGTGTATGTGTGTGTGTGTGTGTGTGTGTGTGTGTGAGTGAATATTCAAGATGTGTGTGAGACAAGAACGTCACAGAAGAAGAAGCGATGGCTGACAGCACACGATGCCATTATTTTATTAGACAAGGTTTTCTGAGAGCATGTCAAATTTTCCGTCTTCGCACCAGTTTGATTTTTATGATGACGTTAAGCTGTAAGTGCATTTATGTTTTTGTCATGAGGACATCGACTATGGATTTGTATGGTGTGATAGACAATCATATTGATCATCCAGTACCAAGACGAAACTGCCTTCCACCCATCATTCCGATTACTGCTATGGGGTTTTATGCGACTGGCACATTTCAGGAATTGGTGAACTTTTTGGGGTGTATGTGTGTGTGTGTATGTGTGTGTGTGCACGCACGCGCACACGGGTGTGTGTGTGCATGCATGCGCACAGTAGAAGTTTGTAAAGTACCTACATTCTTGGCTCTCACTCTGTGCCACCTAGCCCCTTCCCTATCTCCCTCTTTGTGTCAAATGTTCTCTGTATATGTGAGTGAAGGGAATGAGTATCAAAAGAGAGTGTGGTTGTGTATGTGGAGGGGGTAGATGGGGTGAGGGCAGGTTGTGTGCATGCATTTGTGTGCGTTTGTCTGCTCTGTGTGTGTATGCATGTGTGTGTGTATGTACATGTGTGTGTGTGTTTGCATGTTTTTATGTATAGTTATACCAACAATCGGTGTGTAGGTTGTGAATAGCTGTACGTATGACCTTGCCACTTTCGAGTAATTCTTCCTTTTTTTTTTTTCCCCATGTGCTGCCTCTTCACATGTGATTACAAGGTGCAGACAAATTGCCATATATAAGATCCCGCAAAAATTTCCGTTGCTTTTTGCCAAATGCTCAAAAACTTAAGATGTGCAGTCCTGAGCACCTAGAACACAAAATGTTGGTATATCTTCCATTTGTGACTGTTATGAGAACATTTTTATCGACTGTAAACCCCAAATTTATTCTGTATACATCTCGTACTGAGGATATTTAATTCTAGAATTTGAAATTATTTGGAATATATTTATCATTATTTTAAACATACTTATTTGTAATGGAAAATGCATTGCAACCAAAATTTTAGGAAACTGAAAAAAAAATCCTGGGAAGACAAATCACAGAGCCATGTTCTGTCTGAAAATTCTTCAAAGATTGAGATGTAAGAAATTTGGAGTATTAGGACAAACAGTACCACCACCATCCCTACACTATCATTGACCCTCTTCACATACACACACACACACACACACAGTGTCTCCCCCTCCACCCCAAACCAACAGCCTGGTTGCCCGTCTTCTTTTTTCTTGGCTTTCCCTTCTCCATTCTTATATTTTCTTTTTCTATTTCTCCGTTTCTCTCTCTCAGCTCCACTACCCTCCATCTTCCCACACCACATCTCTCCCCCTAACCAAATGCAAGTCAGCTGACCCAGCTGCTGCCCTTACCAGTGATGAAAACTGCAGTCTTCCATGATTATGTGAAAGAATGGCATCAACATTGTGTATAACCTGCTTTCAGAGGGGATAAACCACCTCACATCAGAAAGATAGAAACTTAGGCATGAAGGTCACACAGTTTGTAATCTTGTGAAGGGTCACCAAGACAGAATAGAAAAGAAATTATATAAAAATGTTTGAAGACAGATGAGAGAGTGTGTGTGTGCATGTGTGTGTTTGGCACTTACAGGACCCATGGATGTCTAAAAATAGAGATAGTCCTCATTCTAGGCCTCTGACATGTGTATCATGCATTGGACTGCTCATAAAGGATTCAGACCCCAGATCTGGAATCTGTTGCTTTGCAAAATTTTCATGAAATGGATTCCAAGGCTTTACTAGTGTCATTGCAGTCCATTGGAGAGATGGCTTCCTCCGGGCAAACCTGCACGACTATGTTTTACTTGTGCATCAAAGAGGATGTTAGGACCCAAGAGCACAGGTGCTGGGACAGGCTCTTCCAGGTCAACAAATGTGCTGTGGGAGGCTCCTGGCAAATCGCCCTTGACTGGGTTTCTTACCATCACTGAAACAAGGGTTTGGGGGTCCATAACAGAATTTCCTGCCAAAGTAATCCTAGTACAGTGTGATGTCAAAGGGATAAGTCACCCCAAGGTTGACAGATCGGCCTGCCATGCTATAACCCTGAGACATGGTGCAGTGTGATGTTAAAGGGATAAGTCACCCCAAGGTTGACAGATCGGCCTGCCATGCTATAACCCTGAGACATGGTGCAGTGTGATGTCAAAGGGATAAGTCACCCCAAGGTTGACAGATCGGCCTGCCATGCTATAACCCTGAGACATGGTACAGTGTGATGTCAAAGGGATAAGTCACCCCAAGGTTGACAGATCGGCCTGCCATGCTATAACCCTGAGACATGGTGCAGTGTGATGTCAAAGGGACAATATCTCCCAAGGTTTGTGGGTTAATAACAGATCAGCCTGCCATGCTATAACCCTGAGACATGGTACAGTGTGATGTCAAAGGGACAATATCTCCCAAGGTTTGTGGGTTAATAACAGATGGGCCTGCCATGCTAGCCCTGTGACCTGATGAAGCGATGCCAAAGGGATGATTTGGCTCAGCGTTTGTGCGTCCACAACAGATTGGCCTGCCATGCTGACTCTGAAATCTGGTCAAGTGTGGAGCAAAAGGGATAATTCGACCTGGGGCTAGTGGGTCTGTAACAGACTTATCTGCCACGCTCACCCTGAAATACCGATCAGTATGATGTCAGAAGGATCATTTGGGCCATATAAGCAGTAATAAGCTCATCAAGTTTAGGTCCTTATTCAGTATAGCTTGAGTCAATGTGTAGCAAGCTCCTATTTTCATTTCAACAAGTTGGACAAAAAACAAAGGCATCGGTAGATCCTGATGGGATGTTCATGACAGCTAACACCACTAATAACATTAATGTGAATGACCTCCCACTGTGACTATCACAATGCTCACTCTGTAAGAGTCGATATGAACTAAGGGTAGGGGCAGACAAAGAAATGTCCTAGGGTTCTTTTTCTTTTTGCAGTCCTGAAGACTGTATGTTGACAGAGACTATTTTGTCACTAGGGTTTAGTTAGGAGGGCACATGTGTGAACCATTATCAATTATCTCTGATTAGTGACCAGTCACGTCCTACCCAGAGCTGTTCAATGTGCTCTAAGCTCATACTGGAAGACTGGAATCACACAGGTGAGTTTCATCCATGGGTCTCTCTCTGTGAGTTGTTTTAATTTCCTGACTAACTCAGCAGATGTACTCATGTCTTGAGCCAGACTGACATCAGAATACATTAAGGAAACATAAAGCGCAATTCAGAACTTGTTCAGGACACATAAAACACAATCCTGTGTTCTGGTTTCAAACAAAACAAGAATCTGTATCACCATTTTCCTCTACTACATTCATATGAACAAAACAAAAAAAGAATCTTAAAATGTGTCCCATTGTGACGAAACGCTTGACAAAACCATCCGATCGGTCCCACTAAAACCCCAAACCAAAAAAAAAAGATTTGAAATCTATGCCCACTCTCCTCTCTCACCCCCCCCCCCTCCCCCCCTTCCCTCACTTAGGACGGTGCGGGCCGCCCAGCCGGCACGATCTATGACGAAGAAAAAGATTGCTTCACGGGAAATGCGTGATGCCTGTCGTTCTTGTTGACCTACACCCTGCCCCCCCTCTATCCCGTGAAACAAAGGCGCGACGCCACTGCCATGCCCCCCCCCACCTCCTCCCCCCCCCCTTTTTTTTTTCATATCTACAGTCCGTGCACTGGCTGAACTGGTAACTTATGTCACTGGAGTTTCTCCGTGAGAGTCTGTGTCTATACGAACGCATAAATTAAACCGGCCGCTGAAGTCCATGAGCTGTGCCGATTAGGTTCAAACGGTTTCCGTGGCAACTGGTAATAAGATTAGATCCCTCCCCCTCTCACCCCTGATGGGTGACTGACAGGTTGTCACAACTGAATTCCGCAGTTAGAATACATTTATACTAGCCGCACAGGGGTGCAATTTCACTGACCCCTCAAGACTGCCTGTAGACCAGACCAGAGGAAGACAAAGAGACAACTTGAGAAGGCCTAGGAAGATCAGGGTAAACTCTTTGATCTCCAGTCATTCACTGTTCATTCCCAGGAAAAGTGAGTTGGAACTCTGTTTTACATTTTTGAATCTATGTATGGATTTTATGTATGCTGTGTGCGTTAACATTGTAACTTTGTACAAATGCTTAGCAACATGCATCAAACTGATGAATGATTATTCTGTGTAGGAGTTGGCTTGCCCTCATATGGCAAAAGCTCTCTCCCAGTGGTTATGATTCTTTGTTAACTATCTGATCCCTGTTCTTTGTGTTCACCCTGACTTTTGCCAGTAGGCAATTCTGTCCATTAAGAAAATAATTCATTGATTAATTTTTATCAGGAAAACAGTATGCCTGTGCTAGGTGAAGAACTGCTACTCTGATTTATAAATACTGGTGATTGTTGGAATGATTTGTAGTGTATGACTTTAAGTCTACACCACATGTGTACTTGGACTAAGTGTAGCCCAAGTCAGTGTGATTTAATTCATAAGAAACATGGAAGAGTTGTTTGACTGAAACTATGTAACATAGTATTACTGTCGCCTGCCCTTTTGTAAGCTTAACTTAGTCTTTAAACAAAAGTGGAGATTAATAGTTATAACAGAAACTCTACCATAGAGAATACTTTGCTGGCCGAGTCTCACACCTGTGCTGAAAGTAAACCAGGGGAAATGTGTGCACTCGACAAACCAGCCATCAGATTCTCACCTACAGACCAAGTTCTCTTTATCACAGAGCTGGGATCCTGGTCACGCTGTCCTGGTCACGCTACACATTTCGGCGGGACCAGAAGCTGGGACTTCACCCAACACCAGGGCGACACCAGACAACCAATCTACACCAGTGGGGCAGTCACCAACCACAGGAGAGATCAACTACCCTCTCCAAAGCAAAGCTAAGTTAGCTTACCACCTGGACTCAAATCCATCAGACCCTTGCCCTCACTTTATGATGAGACAGGGAGACCCTGTCTATGAGTACCTCTTTGGATACATTCAGTGTAACTTAGACAGACCCCCTGTATGCCAACTTGAGCTTGCTGCACCGAGTGCAAGCGAGTAAAGTAGGAGTGAGGGAGGGCCCCTCATTGTGATAGTCCAATGAGAACTAAATCCTAGCCTATGAACTTGACATGCCCAAACTTACCTATGTGCAAGCAATAAAAGTTGATGTGTGAAATTGCACTTAACTTGTGTCGGTTCTCTGTTGTTCAATCAAATGTTGAATGTTTGAACTTCTCTCTTCAATTCTGTCTCTCGGAGCTACAAGTACTTATAAGAGTACAGGTCTAAGGAAAACTATCTCAGAGCCACTGTTAAGTATTTTACCCAGTCCCGGAATAAAATAAAAATTTCTTTGATGACTAGTACTGGAAAGTTGCTCCTTCCACCACTAGTAAGAGAGAGGGTGTAGGTGAAATGTTAAGGTAATTCTCATTGAGAAATTATCCCCAGTCCTTCCCCTAGAGGACCTACCTAACACTTACTCATCTCGTCACACCCATCAAGCCCTACCTTTGTAGTTATTTCAGTTTCAATGTAGCGAGTATGTGTCAAAAGTCTCTGATCAATGGAAAATTCATGTGGACTTCATATCGGATGCAAGCGGCAATGGTCCGCCTCACAGAAGAGTATGTTGTCAAGTGATGTTTTACTAATTGTGGATCATAACAGGCACATATGAATCCACGAATCAATACAGTGAGTGGACAGTTTCACAGCACAGAGCTGCCTGTAGATGTCCAGCTCTAGAAGCCTGAATGTGGCTTTGTATTGATCAGTGTTTTGAAAAAAAAAAAGCCATTTAGATGGCTCAGAAGAAGGGGAGACACATGACAACAGATATTACCATATCTATAGAATCATACTGAAATCCTCATTTGTGCTGGATCCTTCTAACTGCATGGACTGTGTTTCATTGCAAGTTGCTTGGCATGATTCATCATAGTTTAGACCAACTGGTAGCAATTTTAAAAGGAGTCTGTAAGATCAGTCATGAACAATGTTTTAAAGCTTTTCAGAGACCATATATACTTTGATTTTCACAAAACTCAATGTGAATTTGAAATGCATATTTTATAGTAAGGTGTAAAATTATTCTAAAATGCCACATCTGAGTACAAGTAGAAGAATGCCCTGCCCTTGACATTGCTTTCTGTGCTTTTTTTTTTCATATTAACCAATAGTACATGTAAGAGAAAATTTTTGTCAAAAAGACCGATACAGAAAAGAAAGAATCTGCATTTCCGCATGATATTGTAAGTAATAATATCGGTTTACAACTACATGCAGTGAACAAATCAAAATTCTGTTTCCACGTGTTTCTGCAAATCTCAAGGGACATAATCGATTATCATTTTTCTTAGTGTAGGACCAGTTACTTCCCTTGACTCAAATGACCCCTGTAAATCCTCCGGCTGTTGGTTGGTTCCAGCTTGGTTTTTTTTTTAGTGTAAAATGCCAATGAAAACATACACATTTCATCAAAACTGCACGTTTTCAACTGATGTTTGTTTTGTTTTGATGCATGTGAGAACATGCAAGACACCTCTGATGTAGCCTCAGAAGTCCGCAAGAGTTGTATACATTATGACCTGATGTGTGCACTTGTAGGTTATATTTAGAAACTCTGCTGGTTTAGTTTGTCTTGTTCCCCTTGAATACACAACCGTGGTATCCTTGGAATATATAACTGAATTGTCTTTTGAACAATACCATATATCCTAACGTGAATTTTTTTTTTTCCTAATACCATTTGACTTTGATAAAACTTATATTGATAGAAGCGTAACTGAAATATGAGAGGCAAAAATAATACTGTTATGATGTCATGTCAGCTTAACTTCTCTGTAGCGGTAGAATGCCAGTGTTGGCATTTTACCTAACTATTCCATACTAATTTGGCATGCAGTGATAGTAGACCCTAAGACTGCTACTGATGAACTGTTCCAAGTAAAAATGAGCGTATTTTCTACAAAGTGTGTGTACACACCCTCCACACTTCTGTGCAAGGAGAGAGGAAGGGGGTTGCTACCAAATTTTTGTAAAAACAGGGAAGGAGGGGGCTTTGTTTACACCAACCATCAAACAGCAGAGGGTATAAGGATACCTGCTGATCTTCCATTAACTACAACAGAAACACTTTCTCCCAATACAAATTACTTTCCAACCTGATTGCTCAGCATACTTTTGCACAAATTCTTGCTCTCTTACCAGATTTTTTTCCCCAAACATTTCAGGGCCTGCAGCCCCAGCTAGTTCCAACATATCGGCATGCTGGCGAAGGTTCAGACCTGATTCTGCATGTGGAAGTTAGCAAGAGTTGTTGCTCTGATCAAAGCACAAGAGAATAAAAATGGTTTTAAACATTGCAAATGAAATAACCATCAAAAAACTTCGTCTGTTTTTGTTTGTTGGTTCGTTTTTTCTTCTTAATCATATTTTTGCCAAACATGTACAATAAAATGCAGCAAAGTCATATGGGTAAACAGGGGTGTGATAACCCCTAATTATGCAAAGTCAACATTTCTAAAAACTCTCGACTTTCCGAAATACCCTACTGAAAGGTGAAGATTTCTTGCACTTTTGAATCACTTTACTTCGGGCCAGGCAATTAGGATAAAGCATTTTCTTTAGAAAACATTATCATAATTTACTTAGTCATGGTTGGAGATTTTTAACCCATTGTCCTTTTTTTTTTTTTTTTTTTAACTCGGGAAGTAATAGAGGGGAAGGAGGAGTGTCGCAAGGGAGAAGTGATACAAGCACCACAACCAAAAAAAAAAAAAAAAAAAAAAAAGAAAAATCAGAGGAACATTGAGCATGTGCAGTCAATAATGTGTGTGTGTGTGTGTGCATCTGGACAAGTCAATGTAAGGAATTCAGTTTGTGAAAAAGCATGATCAGCCAGTAGTACAGAACACTTGAAAAATTTGATCATTGTTAACTTGATCACTGTTACATATAACTTGTTGCTCTTCTGGTATGTTGTAGGGTAATTAGAAAGATGGCTTGAAGCTGAGATCATTTTCTTAAATGGACATGTCCTATGTCATACTGACTTCAAACACTGTTTGGATGAAAGTTGACCCTCAATAAGTCATGCCAATGCAGATTTTTGTTTCCTGATCAAGTCATGCTATTAAAATTTTGGTTTCCTTCAGAAGCGTCCAATGCATATTTTTGTTTCCTTACATGCTCAGCATCATACCATGGCTGGCAAATAATGCAGACTGAGATACATGTTTAACAGTTTCCATTTTTATCCCCTCTTCTGCTTCATTCACTTTTTTCCCTCTCTCTCTCCCCCTCTCTTCTCAATTCAGACATTTCCAAAAGAATATTCGGAGACAAGAAGATGAAAAAGAATCTACTTTTTCTTCTGGTTAGTCAATGTTCCTCGTTTTATAGTTAGCCTGTTGGACCATTGTAATAAAAAACACTAAATGTAAATGTATGAAAACTAAATATGTTCATTAAGATGCCTATCACAATTCATATACTTTACAACAAATTCATACAACAGAAATGTTTAAAGACCATCTCAATTCAAACGATTTACTCTAGAAACTGCACGATGGGAAATGGAGCCAGGACAACAACAAAAACCTCACATTCACACAGACTAAACATAATAAATGCATTCCAAACATTCCAAAATGCTGTCATTTCACTTTGATCACCCTGACAGCAGCAAAGCAGAGTAAACCATATTCTAACAATCGCTCTGGTACATTGACGATGATGACATAAAAGCTCAGTGGCGATGGGTGTGGATTCAGGTTTTCACATGTTCTGTTCATGCATCTCCATATCACATGGGTCTTCCCCTCCCCCTGCCTGCCCCAGGTGCATCCCCTTGACCGCTGCGAGGGTTCTTGATGGTCTCATCCACGGACAGGATCAGGCAGGTCGCCTCGGAAGCGGCAGTAAGGGCGTTGAGTTTGACGATGGCAGGCTCCCACACACAGTCTTGGAAATTGTCTGCGATGTCCTCGGTCATGATGTTGACTCCATACCATGTGCCACCTGTACACAGCACCAATAGATTCCACACACACTTCAGTATAAAGTTGTAAACAACTGAACATAAAGAATGCATGAAATACCTGGGCACCGAGTCTTAGCAAAATGTTAAAGCTTCAATGCTGAAAGCTTTTTTTTTTAAAGAACTGTACTCTCCTCTTCAGAGTGTTGCTGAGCGCATTCATCAACAAAGACCATTTCGTTGTGCCATGATGGAGAAACAAGTCATGGTAATAAAACACGCATTACTCTGAAGTTCAAATGGGAAAGTACTCTTCAAAGTGCTTCAACCGCATGCAACTAATTTGCTATCCATCAAATCAGTACACACCAACGTGGTAACATCATTGTCCCACAAACTGAGTGATCAGGGTGCTTCTCTGCCTGTGCACAGGAATGACTGCAGCAAAATTCAAACATCTCCTGACCACTTCTTTGTCTCATAAATACCTTTGAAGATCAGTACAGAAATGAGAATGAGATTGAAAAAAAAAATTGAAACAAACATAGAAACAAAGACAGACAGACGGTATAATATCCAAAAAATGCGGTGACCTTGGGCATGTTTTTGTCGTAGTTTGTTGAGGATGTTGGTCGCATCAAAGCCAGCGTTGTCACACAGCTGACGGGGAATCACCTCCAGGGCCTTGGCGAAGGCAGAGATCAACAACTGCTCCTTGCCAGCAATGGTGTGCGAGTGTTCACGCAGATGGGAACTCACTTCCATTTCAATTGCGCCACCCCCTGTCAAACACCAACAACAGAAGACTGCATGACACATCCATTCTTCCTCTACTCATGCAACAAAAATCTATGAAAATCATTTTTTCCCTCATTTTCAACCCATGACCAGTAAGATGGACGTCATGGATTAGCTGGATGTCTTGTCAAAAACAAAACAAACTAAATGAAAAGAAGGAAGTAAAGATAACATTCATAAAATTTAACAACTGTACTGAAAAATTTAAACATTTTGCCCCCCCCCCCCCCCCCCCCCCCATCAACTATATATAAGCCTGGAAAGAGTTGATGAGGGAATAATCCTACAAACAGAACGAAATCAAAACATGGTGGTGGGTTGCACTGGATAAGAGGACTTGTGGGGCAGACACCCCACCCCCATCCCAGCATAATTGTACAAAAGTTAAGATCTCCAGCATGTAGGTTTGAAAATCTGTCAAGATACTGAATGTCAAGTCTTACCAGCCACTACGGAATCATTCTTGATGGCACGCCTGACAATCATGATGGCGTCATGCAAGGAACGCTCCGTCTCCTCCATAAACTGCTCTGCCCCTCCCCTCAGAATGATGGTGCATGTCTTGGCTTGAGGACACCCCTTGAACATGTTGTACCTGAGAAAAAGGGCATGGCATTATTTGTTTACAATATTTTTTCTTAAAACGCATGCACACACACACACAACAAACAAACAACATCCCACCCCACCTTCTTCAGTGGGATAATCCTATTGCACTGCACACTGGGGTCTATTTAGAGTCCACATTCATGCTCTTTCTATCACCTTTATCCATAACATCTTTTCACCCCTTTCATTCCTATAGTCATTAACATACTTGCTCCGTTTCAATCACCTTGGTCAACAACATCTTGAGTTTCCTCTTTAAAAAAAAAAAAAAATGAATAATACTGCAGGTACATTCAGACGACTCAATTGTAACCAACTCGCATCCTTGAAGACTAACTAGCCTTTCAAGTTACATGAGAACTCCCGGAATAAGAGCTTCCCAAATTCAGTACCAACTCAAAAGCAATTTTTAGTTTTCTCAGTAAATCTACACAATCTGCATCCAGCACACACACACACACACACACACACACACACACACACACACACTACAGAAACTGTACCTTTCCCCTCCAACTTGCACCTCTTCAAACACCTCACAGGTGCCTAGGACATCAGGGGTCAGGCTCTGCACTGTGGTCTGGATGGAGCCGCCACAGGCCTTCATCGTTCTCCTCAGATCCTCTTCCGGCACACGCCCCGCACAGAACATGTCTCTGTCCAACACAACACAAAGGTCTTAGAACATGGCAGTGTAAGACAATATTTCATTCACTGCCTTGCTTAAAACATCCATCTGTAACCTGTCTGATAAGAAATGCCGACATGCAAAAGCACACAAAACAAATACAAATTATCTCTGTAACAAACCTATCATAATCTAAGAGATTCAGAAAGCCTAGAAAACATACAGCACATCAGGCCCTTTCTCTTAAACATGAATACTTTTTATACAATTCTCACTTTAAAAAAAAAAAATCATTTCACAACAAACAGCAGCTGAATCTTTTCCCTCTGACACAGACAAAAAAAAGACTGTGTTCTTTTGGTCAAAGGCGAAAACATCTAATTTCACTGCCAACCAAAATTAATAGACAATGCTAAATTCATAAAGCAAAGGCCATAAGCAATGCTCTAAATGTGTCTATAGTTATCTGTTTCCTTTTTTCAAAAGGATAAGTGAATGTTTGAAGTACTGAGCACTGAAGTAATCAAAACTACTAAACAGAGCATGGGGTGAATCTATAATGCATAATATATGTCGAGCAGCACTGAAGGAAAAAGATGTGAAGGGGAGTGACGAGGAAAAAGTGATGGGTGCACTGACCTGTCAGCAAAGTACTGTGTAGCCACATCCCCAATGGGCAGTTTGGACAGCACCACCTTGGCTCCACTCTGGTGGATCTTGTCCAGTTTGTCATACAGAATTTTCCACTCTGCATCCACAATGGACTGGTACTCCTGCGCACCATCCCAACATTTAGTTCACCAGGGCTGTATCTGTCAAGTCTGTACAGTCGTCCATCAATTAACACCTCTATAACACTCTACCTTACTTGGAAATGTCTCCATGGATTCTGTCACTTCACACAGCATTATAATTCACCAATTTAAAAAAGAAAAAGCAAAAAAAAACCTTTGTAAACTACTCACAATCACCAACCAGTGTTAGCATTTTTATCACTTAGATGGGAGCAGGTATTCACAAAGTATCAAATCATGTCAATTCCTCACCCAACAATATTCACACAAACTTAATGGGTGTGGAACAACTGAAAACTGCAGTTTTAGTGCCTGCATTAGTAACCATCTCCCTAAGATAGCAGCACCCTTCCACAATTTTCTCTGCACTTCTGTAATGACATTCATGAATAACAATTTCAAACATCTTTACAAATGCCTAAACCGTGCTAAGGCACTAAAAACAAAGAAAAAGCAGTGCAGTTCTTACATTCATAAACCACTTCACTCATTCTTTTTGCATCACGGTCTAACTGTAATCCACAGCTGCCAACCTTCCGGAGTCAAAATGTAAGAAACAGGGGTCAAAGGAGTAAGGTCGGGGTGAAGAGATGGCAGTCTTGCTTTTTAACCCATTATTAATGCATCTGAAGAATGAAATCTATACAAGGAAAATGCATTTTCAACTTTATATTACTACAAACATTTACACAACGGCCTTCGGGCTGTGTATTGTAATGCTTTATCAGCCTCACCCAAAATGACCCTCCAAACCTTTTACTTTTTCAACAAAATGTTGACTTTTTTAAAAAAACTCTAAATTCATGAATTCAGCACTTTTTTTTTCCAAACTAGAGACAAATTCTAGAGCGCTGGCAGCTATTTACTGCTTTATGACTGCCAGCATGAACAAACTTGTCACCATTTTCAACCTCACTCCACATCTACAGCTTAAGCATTCATGACCACTCTTCAGATTTGGGGGAAAGCATTAAGAACAGTTTGTATATTTGTAACTCACCTTAGTTCATCTACTGACAATCAGACCTGCACAATTAGTTTTACATTAGCATCTAACTTTGCAACCAATAAAAGAGGGTCTGGATGGTGACTGACTAATAGTTATTCCAAGCTCAGTCGACAATTTACCTCCACGTTGTCCACACGGACTTCAGCGTTGTCCCGCTCTGCCTTCAACTCCAGCTCAATATTGAGAAGAGCAATCCCAGGCTTGTCGTACGTTTTAGGCTGCATCTCAAAGCCAGCGTAGCTGAATGTCTTCTTGAACGCAACGCCTGCCACCAGTAATGAGTCCTGCAGAAGATGCACAATAACAAATCTTCATCATGAGGCATTATAAATATCCCATAGAACAATGTTTTCTCACTGCACGTTGCATCTCATAGAACAATGTTTTCTCAATGTATGATGCACTACTGCTTGTTGCTGACAGCAATCAAAACATACAGATGGGTGAAAGCATGAATTTCAACTGTGGTGGAAAGTCAAGGCTCCAGATTAGCCCCTCATTTTCTGTTTTTCTTTTACATCTCGACAGGCAAAAAAACAACACTTTTTTTGGGGGGGGAATGTCATTTTAACTCATTTTATGCCTTGATACATGTCTACTACGTAGCTGCTTTTATATCGCCAAATGCCTCATACATAGCAATTTCATGACATAATTTCTGAACACACTAAAGGTGGGAGTTCCAGTTGCATCAAGGTGACACTGCATGCAGCAACTCCACATATGCTACACCAGGAAAACTGGGGGGGTGGGGGAGAATCGCCCAGGATGATACAGAACTATTCTACATACTGTTGAATTTCATGCAGACTTGAACCAATCCCACCTTTTTCCCCCCCTTTCCAGATGAATTCCTTTTCCAGAACAGGTCCATGGGCCCACTCACCTCCAAAGCTCCGCCCTGCACTTTCTTGATGCCAATCATGTTGAGAGGCAGCAGGTCATCCAGCATCATCACAGCGTCCACCACCATGGCCGCAAAGAAGTCTTTCGAGGCAGCCACCAGCTTGGAGCTCAGGGCTGTGGCCGCACATTTCAGAAGCAGCTCTCGCATCTCCCTGTACATCACTCTGCATTTTACACTCAGTTATCACATGTACAAAAGACACAAAGTTTGCTTCTTCCTCCTCCTTTTCTTTTTTTAACAAGTTTTACACAAAGAAAGCATTAGCACTACTACTCTCCTTTCCGTTGGTGAGAGAGAGAAACAAAAGAGGGGTAAGGGGGTGGGGGGGGGGGGGGGGGGGGGTAGAGACAGACAACAGAGTACTTGGAGGCTAATTGTAATAACAATCAGCATTTTCAAGCTTTTAAGTACAATTTGCTATACAGATTTACCACTAGTTTTTTTGTGGCACTTTAGTCATACACAATCCTCCCACACCAAAATTTATCAGAATACCACTGATATCTCAGACCACCAATACACACACAAACACAAATCTATCACGTTCAGCCCACTTGCATACATGCTTATTTTCCTGCATTTTGTGGAAGCCAACTTTCCAACACCTTCATTTCCAAAACGGGTTCACATGTGCATGGCCTTTGCCCATCTTTTCTGAACTGGACAGCACTATCAAACACTACAATCACAACAGATTTCTCTGTATTGAATTCTTGCCAATAAAAGAATGTTACCATAATCTGGAGGTCACTCATTTTATTCTCTGTTGGGAGGTTTCTGTCACTTTGGCTTTCCCACAGAACTATGCCATGAGCAAGTCTACTGTTGATAAAGATTTTCTTAAATGTAAAAAGTCCATGCAGTACATGGGTCTTCAGATTATCATCTCATCCATCACAGTTCTTGTGAAGACTGGGTTTTAAAACAAAAAAAAAAAACCTTGCTTCTGCACGAAATAAACCACAGACCCAAGACTTCATTTCTATGGGAGTGTGCTATCTATGAAGGTAACACTCAGCCTTTTTATATCATCATAATGCAAACCAACCAACCAGACACAGAATATGAAACAGGCTATGACAACATATTGTATCCTAGCAGCAGCAGCAACAACAACAAAAGTCCCCCATCTGCAATAAAAACTTTACATGCAAAAAATCTAGTTCAAACACTGAATAAGTTGAATGAAATCATAGGGCAGGTCTGCCTAACATTCAAATTTGTCATGTGTGTTTGGTGGATGCATACTTACTTGGGGTCATCATTCTTTATTGAGACAGCAATGCTTTTGATCTTCTCCACTGCCTGCAAAACAATACATCAATTTCAAGAGTTACAATCAATGCCATAGCTGTAAAAAGGTTACACTCCAAATTCATCAGTGCCACAGTTCAAAAGCGTTTAAATTTATCAGTCTTACAGTTTAAAATTATGAAGTGCACCCCTCCAAAAACTGACATATTTCTACACAACACACATACTCTAATCATCATGCACAATTCTGATGAATATACAAAACATTATGGTAAACCACCTTTGTCATAGAACACTGAGAGGATATCTGCATCATACTTTTGTGCAGTGTGTGTGTGTGTGTGTGTGTGTGTGTGTGCGCGCGCGCACAAATGTGCATTCAAATTGTAAAAAAAAAAAAAAAAGAAAACAATCTCATAAAACTAAACAGCAAAAATTCACAACTGAAAAACCTTGATACTAAATACAATATCATGAGGAGAGGCTTGGTAAATGTAAGTCAAAGCAAGACATATTTGATCTATGATAGTTCAAAAGATTCAACACTGGAGTATCAAACATACCACCACTTGATCAGGCACAATACCAAACAACACAGAAAACGAAGTGGGAGGGGTAGGGGGCAATGAAACCCCAAAAGTCCCAGAGAATGCAGGACAATGAAGATGAGTACATACCAGAGCAACAGCCTTGCGGACGGCGCGGATGATTATCTGTGGGTGAACACCATCCTCTATGAAGGGCTTGGTTTCCTTCAGCAACTCCCCAGCCAGCAAGGTCACTGAGGTGGTGCCATCTCCAACCTAAAATGTGTGTAATGCTGTGAACGTGCAGATGTAAAAAAGGTGCCGGACTACTTCTCACAAGCGCTGTACAAGCCATCTTACACTGTACTGTGTGTGCATGTGAGTGTATTATGTCTGTTGCGTTTACAATTATGCATTTTAAATAATTTAACCACATTCTTTAATCCAGCTTTCCTACCGACTACCTTTTTTTCAGGTTTCCCAACAAAAATACTAATAGCCAGATTATGATTATGCTCTTCATTATTCAAAATTATTCTTCACATCTGTCTGAGGATAATTTTCTTCTTCTGTTTTATTCTTTACTGTGTCATCCCTTTGCTGTTCCATCTTCCATGCCACTTCAGTGGCACTGTGCACCCATGCCACTCATTCTGGCCCTACCAGCCACAGCCTGGTTTGCCCAGCTGCAACCCTGACACTCAGTGGGAAGCAATCTATGTAAAGCTGACATCAGACAAACCACCAGATGACACACTGCACTGCAGCTGAGTCACTTTGTTCTCATCCAACATAGGCAGGACACTGGCTACTAAGCCCCTAACCGATGACAAGAACTGCTTAGGTGCTGAGCCAGTATGTGCCAACTCTCCCTCCACAGGGCGAAACCATGTCTGTCTTGCAACAGTCCCCATGAACTTGCAGATACCACTGACCCAACAATGGAACCAAACTGAGGGCACAGACATGGAAAGGTTACTGAAACTGAGGTCATGACGAAAGCAGGGCATGAAGGGCCACAGAATTTTAGTTGCTTTTGTTTGTTTGTTTGTTTTCTTTTATGCTGATTGATGAGAATGTTGATGATGTAGATGACACAAGTTTCCTTTCAGGTCTAAGGCTTCATGACAGGTCTGCATTTCTACACTAAGTGGATGAAACTGGACTGTGCGGTCCCAGTCTTCCCAACTGAGCCCATATCAAATGCATCTCTAGATACCAGCCAGTCAAGAGTACAAAAATCCAACAAATAAATGGCTCTGATGGGAATCAAATCCATTACCTCCCAGCTGGGCGTCCTGGACACTAACTACTTCACTACAGCGGCTGGTAAGGATAATTTTTGTATCTACTAAATGGGATGGAATTCATGATTATTCATTATAAACAAAAACATGCACAATAATGCTAACTATGTATGCAAACATGCCTAAACATTCCTTTAAACATATACAAATTCACAAGTCAAGCAACTGACTCGTCAAACACAACATATGACCAGTCAGTCAATCATTTATGGGACAGAGCAGGCACAGACCTCAGCATCTTGTGATTTGGCAATGTCCACCAGGGTTCTGGCCGCAGGGTGCACAATGTCCAGAGTCTTCAGAATGGTGGCTCCATCATTGGAGATGACCGCCTTCCCTGAAAGAAAAGTCACATAACTATACTGCTCCATAATGTCTGATGTTCCCTAGTGGACCTTATTTTGCCACCATGTTACATGTCATCTATAAAGGTGGGGGGGGGGGGGGGGGGGGAATATGGGGAAGGGAAATGCAGGATGAGAACACTGAGAGAGATGGCTGCTCTGCTGCTTGTTTTGCAAAGTGCTTAAAGCAGATCTCTGAATAATATGCAACATGATTGTTTATTGTTGTTATCATTTATATCATTATTTTTTTCTCCCTTTCCAAAGTAACCACTGTACTGTAAAACTCAACCACAAACTGCACAAAAACAAGTCATCACCCCATCCCACCCATCCTCATCCCCTCTCTTCCTCCTCTACCAAGCTGTTTCACCAGACCCGACCAACCCTAAATTATGCTGTTGGCCCATCGTTTTTCTTAGCCATACAGAAAAATCACACACACACACACACACACACACACACACACTCACTGAGGGAAGTTATGACCGACACAGCATTCGGTAGAATTTATGAACGACAGGTTCTTTCCCAACAATGGACTTGTCAGCATTAAATCAGAGATAAAAAATAAAAGCAGTGAACAGTCTGTGTATGGTACTATGATAAGGGCTGTATCACACTCAAATCCTGATATAACAGGCTGAAATTAGCCTGCAGAGTGGTGCTTCCTATGTTGCCCAACTGTCATTACTTTGTAAAAACTTGAGAACTTGACAGAATGGCTGATGCCGAGCAACAGACTGAAGCAAAACCTGCCTTTGATATGCTGTATTGCTGCAACCACCCTGCCCACCCTATTTATATTTCTACCTTTTCTTATGTATCTGCAAGACAATGTGTAATTATATTCATATTGTTATCATTTTTTGTTAAAAATTTTATGACTATCATAACTATCATTATCAGGATTATCCTCATCATTATTACTATCATTATCATTTCCTTCTTAATATCAGAAACCCTTGAAGCAAGTCTCACCAATAAATTTCAATCACTGCACCATATACACAAACATAAACCTTGCTATCTCTTGGCAACCAAATTTTCATTCATGCTGTCATGAAAACCCTTTGGATTAGGCTGTCATAGAGCCAGCTCAAGTCTATTATAATGTTGCCTAACTAAAAAAAAATCAAAACTAAAAAAACAACACACATACACTTGCACACACACACACACACACACACACACACACACACCACACACACACACACAGAGGCACCCACACCTTTCACCACTAAACTGTATTTTCACGACTAGCATTCACATCAGACAAAAGGTAGTGGGGAGGGGAGGGGAGGGGAAGAAGATGGGCCCATTAAAGCTGGGTCACTGACTGGTACTCTGAAGGATAGAGTGGCTTCTTTTCTTGCCTCTCTTCTGGAGAGCTTTGGGCTAACTGCTATTGACAGAAACGGGAACCTCTGCTTTGCTGTTTTAACTGCAAACTTGTACAGTGCTGGTTCAGTGTCAAAACAATTTCAAACAAAATAAAACTGATCTATCACAGTGTTTCCTAACCTGCATATTTTCATTCTGTGGGCGGCTGACATGCTGAATCAATCTCTTTTTTGATTTCTTAAGAGCACATGCCCTGTTGATCGACTTTGGCTAGCCAACTTCATCTCTCTGACACTAGACATAATTTTCAGTTCTACCAACATCTTTCTGTTTAGGCAGTTCTCCATTTGTTTTGGACAATGGAATCCACTTAAGCCACATCAAAGTTTTCTTTCACACATGGCATTTTGAAAACTAGGCCTATAAGTCATTGTGGATGCAAAGTCCACACGCATGTCCGTCATTCCTCTTCGAATCCTAACAGGAAATGAGCATTTACTACAGAGTTTCCACCTACCAAAGACCCCTTCCTTATCCTGGGAACAAGACAATTCGTGATGTGAAAACTTGAGGCACAGACTGAGGCATGCTTTTTTCCTTCTAATTACAAAAACAGGTTTCTGACTGAGGCAATCTTTATCAAAACCGATTTCAGTCTTGAAATGAAAAATTTAACTCATACTACTGTAAAAGAAACAGCTTTAAAATACTCACTGCTCTAAAGTGTATGAGCCTCTTTGTAAGAATTTTACCTTGAAACAGTGTACTTTGACAAAAGCCCAAGTCAAACTTTCCACAACTGTCGAGAAAAAAAAAAGAAAAGAAAGATCTGACCTAGCTACCCTATTAGTATTTTGGAGGGCCACGTTAGCAAAAATAAGTTTCTTTGTTTGGCCTAATAATCCTAATAATTATCAATCTAGCTTGATATCCCAAATGCTGTGATCATGTTATTTTAACAACCCATATTTATAGCAAACTTGGGAAAATACAAATGTTCAAACAGAATAAGCAGCCTCGTCACAGCAATCAGTGAAAGTGCACCAATGCAAAACCATATTTTCCCCTGGAAAAAAAAAAGCAACCCATTATCTATGTTAGTGTCAATGAGTCAGACTAAAACTAAATAGAGGCATACTAGGAGACGCCACTACTTTCGCTAGTATTTGGTCACCTAAACTGGTACAACACTGTAATTACCATTAAAAAGGAACTCCACCAATGTCCCTACCTTTGTCATCAACAATGAGCTTGTCCATGCCACGTGGGCCCATGTGTGGTGCGCACGGCATCAGCAATGGCCTGGCAGGCGTTGATGTTGCTCACAATCTGAGGAATACCTTGAGATGTGTCGGTCCCTTCTTTCAGAAGGATCACTGGAGCTTGCTGTAAACATAATGCAGGCAAACATGCAATCAGACAGCAGAGGTGTCAGACAATCAATTCCAGATCAGTACTAATTGCTAATTCTTCAGGTTTTGTTGTGGGGGGGGGGGGGGGGGGGGGTTGTACTCTTTCCTCTTAAATCCACAATTACTAGTAGTCATATTACATTCATTGCACCAGATATAACCTGCATTTGTTCCAATCCAAAAACTTTCACCGTGTGTGTGTGTGTGTGTGTGTGTGTGTGTGTGTGTGTGTATGCACGCACGCATGCATGCAAATGTACATGTGTGTGTGTGTGTGCATTAATTTAGAACAGGGGTTAAGGATGGTGCTACTAAGAGGAGGGACAATGAAAGGAGACATGAGGCACATGCCATAAAGAATTTTTGTTCAAACTGTCTGTCAGTGGCACAATTATTTCAAATGAAAACAGAAGAAATGGGCGGGGGTTTTTTTGTTTTTTTTTTTTCTATTCAGGATCTACCACTAAGTATGAAGAGTGCTTCTGAAAGCAACAGTTGAATGCAAGAGGTATATATCTGTAACCATAATTCTAAGCTTGATAAGTACACAGATAACATGAGCACACACACACACACACACACACACACATGCATGCGCACACATACACCACAAAACACATACCTACACTCTCACAACTAATACACACACATGCATACATACAAAGGTATGCGATGTTTGATAGTATGTTGTATGAATGTTCGTGTGCACACACTGTATACGAAAACTAATTTATGCGCTTAACTTTAAACCATCAGTTCATAAGTCACATTTTGCTATTTCTGGCTTTGGTGATAATTGTCATTCACTTAGAATCATTCAGACTGGTGTTCCTGGAACTTCAAATGACATTGTTAGTGTAATGTTAATTGTTAGAATGTTCTGACTGTACCAATGTGAATGTATTTCATGGTTGCAATGTATCCAAAATGATACACATCATCATTATCATCACTTAGGTTTTATAGTAACCATGACACAGACCCTTAGCAGCATAGAGAAAGAAGGGAAAGAACTCCTTTAACAAAGGATTATCTCCTTTTGTGACCTAAACATCATGTCCTTGTGTGGATTACGTCAAGTGTTAATACACCAATTTTATAGAACACCCTACAGCCAACATTCTTTTATAACTTTGTAAAGTGTTTTTTGTTTTTCTCCTTAAAGAAAATGATGGGAGTCTAGCTTTTAAGACTAGAATTAGGGATGTGTCTTGCGTTTGTACTACTGCCAGCATGTTCACAGCGCACCATTGCCGCATCACTGGCGCACTATGTGCAGGTCTGAAAGTTCACATCTCATGATCTATATATATATATATCTTATTTGTGAATTCACTCCACATATGGTGGTATGACATAGTATAGGGATTTTTCCACATGCCTCCTGGCTCAGGATAATGCACTGAAGCTTGCACTTTCAGGTCAGTATGCTTAAAATTAAGTGAGCCTTCATTTCAACAGCTTTAACAGGACCCAACGGCTCAGACCCTTTCGTTGAAATTTAATTACATGTTTAGATGGGGTTTTTTGCAGGGTCTGCACAACTTAAAGGAAATGGAGCCGAGATGAATGTTTTAAATTTTCTGAACCCTATTTTAAGCAATCAAGTGGTGGGTAAGCAGAGCATGACAGCGGTTGGGAGGTGGTAGGTTCAATTCTGCAGTTGTGAGGCTGTAGGTTCAATTCCCCTCAGAGACATTTACTTACTGGAATTCTGCTGCCCTGTTGCGGTACAAATTGACCACTCGCGGACAAATTGTACCTGGTGGTCAATTTGTACCACAACAGCTGGTACAAATTGACCACCCACGGCAGATGGTCAATTTGTACCAAGAAGTCACATTTTTTTAACATTGTGGAACAAATCGTCCACCCTTGAACACTCAGTTCTGGGCTTAACTTAGAAAGGTGTGTGTGTGTGTGTGTGTGTGTGTGTGTGTGTGTGTGTGTGTCTCTGTATGTCTGTATGGGCATGGGCATCTTTTGCTAATAGTACCGTTCAAGCCACAGGCACGAAATTTTGCATGGTGGCTCATTACCACAGTGCCTTTCATATCATATAAAGACAAAGAATATTTGTGTTTGGGAACGCCCATGTGCACTCAGCCTGGATATTGTTTCCTTCATAACTTTGTAACCATTGAAGCTATGTGCATGAAATTTGGCATGCTGTCTTTTTAGCGCAGTGCCTTCCAGATCATAGCAAGATGAAAATTGTCTGTGGCTGGAAACTCCCATAAGCCCTCAGCCTAACATTTGTTTCCTCCCAGACACTGCAGCTGTTGGTGGCTGTTCTTCCTTATCACTGCGTTCAGTCCTTTGTCATAGGCGTGTTCAAAATGGGGATAAGGAGAGTTTGTGTATGACTGTGTGTCTGTGCGCTTGCTTGTGTGCATGCGTGACATGTGTGGGCAGAGGACATTCCCCTGTTTAAGGGCAACACTCGTGTCATGTTGTCTGTTGTTTTGTATCATTTTGATTTCTGTTCTAGTCTCATTTTGGTTTTCCGTTCTCACCCACTCTGTCTTGTTCCTTCATAATTTTTGTCTGTGTGCATGATATTCCAATATTTTGGGTTTTTTTTTTCATTTTTAATAAGTAGCTAAAACAATTAGGTCAAATACATCATTTCTTCTGCGCAGACCAATCTTGGGACACATGCCTGTGCTATACTTTCTGTTTACCCAAGAACAGTTGTCCAGAAACTGCATGGAAGTGATCTCTTCGCCTTCTCCAATGTCTGGCAGCACTGATCTGTATTGTTGTGCGGTCTCGTTTAGGTACTTTAAACTTACCCTCACAAAGCTGCAGAATTGTATCATATTTCTCTCGAGACATTGGAATACTCTTTGCGTCCATACTGACTGCTTTGCGCGTTTTCAGTAAATGAAGAGTTTCATGGCATACAATGGTGAAAGCTACGGTCACTGACCAATTAACTTGGCCTTTTCACGGCCAGAACTTTCAAACCTTACGTGCCGACCGACAAACGGTGGTACACTATAATTATGATAAAAAAAAATGGTCCGACATCAAAGGAAGGCGCACATGATCGGACAGTGTGTGTGTCAAGGACACCAGTTTTAGGAGATTCACAAGGACTTGTTGGGTGGACATGGTTGTGCCCTCCTCGGGAGAGCTCTGAACAGCTGCTCAATTCTACGCCCCGAAGGGTCATTACCACCATCACCCTCCCTACACAGAGGAGGGTCCTGGTGGTCGTACAGGCCACAGTTATGCCACACTGTGGCAACGACTCGTCAAACTGCATCAATCCAATGCTTCGTGTGCTGTTCTGTAACACAGGCTAAACTTAATCACTGCTGATGCACAGTAGGTAGGCTGTGCCGCCCTATGTCTATCTGTCATCAAGGCGCCTTCTGCTGGAAATGCCCCCCCCCCCCCCCCTCCCCCACAGGTATGGTGATGGGCCAAAACAAATTTTGATAAATGTTTGGTCCACGCTCACTGTTCTGTCATACAATGACCTGATACATCTAGACAAGTATACTTATATGTTGTTAAACGCTCGTAGCAGCTTCTAGAAACAATTATGGGAACTTCAAATAATTAAAGGTAATATGCAGTGACGATATGGCAAGCCGAAACTGTCCAGACGAAGTCATGAACAGTTTCTTTTTTTTTTTCCATCGAGTCGAGACACATCAAACTCGTTCAATGATTCATCGAGAACATTCTGAGAACAAACCCTCTGACGGGCAAGTCCTCAAAGAGTACAAGAATGACCTCTTTTTGTCAAGATGACGTTCATATTTTAATCAAAACTTTCAACATCTTATTTCTTACACAGATTTAATCACAAACATCGAAAAACACTCCCGATTACTTCGATTGGATATGACTATCATGCCTTACCATCCTCGCCATCTTGAAATTGTTCTGTCGGTAACTAGGGGACACAATCAAGAAGTTACTTGAGGCTATGACCGGAAATAATAATTATAACTTTTCGGTCCGTGTCCATAGTCACGAATTAGACGCTAACTATTATACGTTTGAATTCTCCATTATGCAGAGAGCTACATAATATCTCTCAGAACATCACCCTTTATCAAAAAAGAAGAAAAAAAAAGAGAAAAAATTCACTGCAGAGTTTAGCCCTTGAGACATTCTGCGCCTGACTTTGAGACAGTCCAAATGTTCTCTTTAATTTTATGTGGAAGCGCAATCGAAATGACCTTCTTTTTGTCATGCTGCCCGCAAGGCTTTCCATTCCCCAAATCCCTGTGCCTCAACAATGGCGTAGGAACACAAGAACTCAAAAATTCACGCATATTTCCACTATCCTTGCTGTCATTTAGCATTGAAGTAAGTTAGTTTAAGGGCGGAAAATTAAGCAAGTTTTTTTTTTTTTTAAAGGAACGGTATCAGTTCCACCAGACACTACAGACAAACAGATTACAGGACAAAACACAATGCATTTCGACCTCTTGAGTCTTCTGCAGGCAAAAACAAGCAACATTTAGGACAATGAAAACGAAGAATGAGCAACCACTTACCTTCTCTTTGGATCTGGGTTTAATTACTTACTTCAAATTAAAAAGAAACAGTAATAGTTCCACCAGACGATACAGACAAACAGATTACAGGACAAAACACAATGCATTTCGACCTCTTGAGTCTTCTGCAGGCAAAAACAAGCAACATTTAGGACAATGAAAACGAAGAATGAGCAACCACTTACCTTCTCATATTCGGCGCATAACAGCCACTTTGCGCCGAATATGAAAAGATAAGTGGTTGCTCGTTCTTCGTATCTATGTATTGCTCTGCGGTTCCATCCAGCTGGCGTGAGCTGATCCATCAAAGCTTTGCATGTAAGAAAAACAAATAGAGAAGTAAGCACAGAACAAAATCAAGATAGATGCAGTACGAATTCAGTATTTGAAATGCTAGGGGTATGCAGACGACATACCTGAGTCTAATTTCATAAATCAAATCGTCCCTACTCTTCCTCCAACTATCCCCACACCCCATTCATGACTGCCCCCTTCAGTCTCTCTCCCCACTTCACAACCGCTTTCCCAACCGCAATACTTATTCCTCTCCCTCCATCCATCTCACCCCCCGCCTCCCCCGCCATGCCATGTGCCATCAGCCATGCCACTGATGCCAACTGTTTTCCTGTGTGCTTTGATACACTGGTTAATAAATAAAGATCACATGAATCAGGATCTGAACCCCCATCCGTCATAACCACTTTGCCCATCTCTCTCTTTAAAATGGAACTTTTCACACGCAGAAGCTTGTTGACATCACACGTGTTCTCTAGGTCCTAATAAACAGGGTAAAAGAGAGAAGACCTAATTACCCATAAACCCTAAGAGTGTTAACAAAAAGGCCGAGGGAACAAGTAAAATACAATTTGACTGCAGGCGTTGAAAACAATCATTTTCCTGAAATATGCAGAATTACCCAAACGCACAGTGTACACTTAGCAAGAATGATGACTCAAAGCGCTAAGTACTTCGACCTGTATCTTTGAGGCGGGTGACGAAGGTGAAGATGGGGGAGGAGAGGAGGAGAAAGGGGAGTGGATGGGGAGGGGTGTGGAGGAGGGATGCGTTGGAATCTGAGCAAGATACAGCTCTGACGGCCTTTTTCGACCTGTCTTCTCATCCCAATTCCAACCCCTTCTTCCCCTCTTCACTGAATCTTCCACTGTCTCAACCACTTTTCCATATGTACATATATATTGTCTTTATTAGTGTTGTAAACAATGATGAAGCAAAAAGTCTCGAAAAGATATGGTTTAAGCTTTGAACCGCTGTCCAGTACTACTCCACCCCCACCCCTACCCACCCCCCACCCCCGAAAAAAAAACCTACAAAACTTAACACTAAATGAATCAACATTTATTTTTCATTGGAAGTGACCATTTAGAGTTTTAATATGACTAGGAAAATGTTAGAGCAATCTCGAGCTCATAGAAAAACAAACAAAAGAAACAAACAAACAAAAACAAAAAACAAAATACGCGAGAACTTGTATAACAGGTTTATCCCACAGATTTAAAATTAGGCCCCAAACGCTATGGATTCACTATAACGCTCAAAGCTAAATGTAATATATCTTAACACACCAGCCCTCAATAAGACAAACTTAGTGTAGAGTTCATCCCTTGATACATACAGATAGGTACGGACCCAAGTTGAATTTATTTTTATGTGCAAGCACAATCGATATGATTCTGAGAGACTGTCATTTTGGCGGAAACAGGGGTCTAGCTAAGAGAGAGAGAGAGAGAGAGAGAGAGAGAGAGAGAGAGAGAGAGAGAGAGAGAGAGAGGGAGAGAGAGAGAGAGAGCTAGGAGGACAAGAAGAGGACGAAGAAGTATGACTCAGAAAATTAGACAGAAAGAGAGTTAAACTCTCAACTATTTATAGGCTCGAATTAATTGATCCTAGGCTAAGTGTGGGATGTGTGAACATATTTGATAATTCTCAATACAAGCTTTTTATCGCGATCTTGAATTTCGATCGTTTATTCTCATGTTGACTGTAATCAGAATTATTTCAAAATTCTACCCCTTTCACATATCCCCGATAGGTAAGACGTGGATCCTGTGATCGATCGTCACAAGTATTTTCCAAGTAAGTTATTAATTTAGGTTACTAATAGAGTACCTTGTCTTTCGAGGGCAAGCATCCTATAGGCCTACTTTGGAGGTATCATTTTGAACTCGCAGCCCTTGAGATGCTTCAGGAGCTACGGGCCTTGGATTATCAGTAGAGTTGCGGTCATAAGGAACTCTCTCCGTAGGAAAAAAAAGTCTGATGTCGAGAGAAATTTTGACTTGGACTTATTGGAAAATTGACGAAATGGTTGTCCTCACTGGAAAAGTATATCTTTGTTATTGAAGGATTGGCCTCTTGGAAAGATGTATACTTTTTGTAATTGAAAGATTGCCCTCTATGGAAGAATATATCTTTCTGGTAACTGCAAAGAAAGAGGAGTTTTTTTCCCCACCAATTGGAAAATTTAAAGAAAATTGGTGTTTGTGAACCCAGAATGGATTGTTGTTTATGTGAAACAAGATGGTCGCCTGTATGACCTGAAAAGAAGATTGCAAAATGGACGAATGAAATTAGGTCCAGACATGCTTCTGCGAGAATAATGTTAACACTTTGTATAAAACGGGAAACAAATTATTATTGTTGTGGCATGTTCTTGAATAGCATATTGTGAAAAAGGAAATGTCATTTAAGAGAAGAAAAAAAAAAAGCAAAACTCTCGCCAAAAGATGTGAGGCGCGAATAGAAGGAAGAAAAATTTTTTACTTTTTAATTTAGAATCGTATTGAAAGAAAGGAGTCAGATGTGTTGTTGCATGCGGGGTGCATGGTTGTCTGTGTGTGCATGTGAGTGGTGCATGGGGACCGTCATGTGCTCCCCCCCCCCCCCCGCCCCCTTTCTTTTATGTCATCTAAACTTTTCACTCCCAAATCCATGTGCCCCAACAATAGTATAGCAACATAAGCAGTCCAAAACTCCCTTCCACAATCCTCGTTGACATCTAGTATTGAACTTATTCATTAAACCCAAATCCAAAGATAAAGTCTTCGTTTTCACTTTTTTTTTCTCTCTTTTTCTTTCTTTCTTTTCTTTTCTTTTTTTCTTTTTTTTTTTTTCCTCCACAGAAGCAGGGCGATTTCTGTTTACTCAAACAGTGTTACTTGACATCTGCCGTAACCCCGAATTCTGACCACTCCATCTGGCCCTGTCATTGAGAATTATCTACCTTTGGTGTTTCTGCATTGGTGGGACACGGGCGACATTCTGTCTTGACAAATGTAACTGGTGTTTCTTCTTAGCAACGACTTGTAAACTTTTTGTCAGGCCGGTAAGCTTTTATCTTCTGGGGAAGGTTACTTATCGTATCCCCTCTGCCCTCCATACTATAGCTTCTTTCCACCCAAGATCCTGGTCAGTTTGTGGTAGGGCGGACGTAGGTTACAAGCCACAGTAGAACTAATGTACCAGCTTACAAAGGCGCGGCGTCTGTTGTTGAATCAAATGTACTATTTGATGGAAAGAAGCTCAGATTCTGTTCTCGAACCAAATATTTGCGTAAAATAATACCGAATGCCCTCGCCCTTCACCATCTAATTGCCAGTGGATTGATTTCTTCATGTTGATACAAAATGCCGCAGATGTGCTATCCGCTCTGGTGATGTGACTGATGTGTTGTTCAAGAATGGATAATACATGTTGTTGTTCTGTTTCTTGTAACAGCGTCAATCCATGGATTAGCTCATTAAATATATTTATAAGGCTTGGCATATAAAAGGGATGAGTAGTTCTCTTTGTAAAGTCGTCTGTAAATACATGTACAGATGTGAAATTGGCCACAATTGTTCTAACTTAGAATCAAAATCAAAGGTTTACCCATTATTAATTACAATGAAAAGAACAATACACATTACATATATGTGAGTTTCAGCTCAGTTTACAATGAGTGATACTTATCAGATATGAATTCTAAAAGATTTCTTTTCTAATGCATGTAATTTTTTTTCTCTTGCACTTGTCTTCTGGTCCGTTGGGATGTACAACACTACAGCCAGATAAGATAAGATAATGTTGCTTATAGCCCAGCCGACCGCAAGGGGCCACATCAGGGCTGTACACTACAGCCAGAGTAACTATAAATTAAATGAACATTTGCACATTTGTACATTTCTTTTCTGTTTGGAGGCAGATTTTATCACCAACTGAAGAGTTTCCAGCAATGGCATCTCCAGTAATTACCATCTGACTAATAGTAGATGATAAATAGCAGCTATTAAAAAAACATGGACAGTAGAAAGCTACAAGAAAAATTTGCTGCCACTGTTTATGATAAAGTTCACAATGATTATCATGCATGACAACAATGTTTTGAATAATTATTTAAATCTAAATGAACTGGGTTTTTTTTAATTCTTTCGTCATTCACGGAATGAATCCGGTGGTGACTGCTCTTCCCCCATTAGGGTTCACATACTGACATAGAAAAATTACCATGCACTTGAAATATATTAGTATAGATCTGGATGTCACTTTTTTTTTTTTTTAGCAAGGATTGCCTGTCGGAGTCGGGCCCCAGTTCTAGTCACCTCACAATATATGTTTTGAACATACAGCTGCCCAGAAATACAACTGCCATAAGTCTGAAAATCAAATTTTACAGGAGACTAAAAAGACTGATTATTTATCCCCACAAGATATACTGTGAGCTGAGTTATGGTACAAGTATTTTGAGTACAGCATGTTTATTTTCAGGAAAATCTGATTGGGACTTGGCTACATTATGCCTCTTGGCCTGCTCTTATAGTACACCAAAAATTTCAAAAATGCAAACAAGCAAGTTACGGCAGTTGTATTTCGAGGCTGTGAGATTTGATCTTATGTACATCAGCAACTAATTCTCAGCTTAAATCAGCAAACAAAAAGTTATTATTTCAAGAAAATATATTTCACAAATATATAGATGTTTCACTGCAACAACCTACCACCTTTGTCACACACTCATCATTTTTCAACTCATTTCATGGTACATTCATGTGTGTGTGTGTATTGTGTATGTGCTTTTGCGCAGGAAACATGTCTACTACACAAGCCGGTGGAGATCAAACAGGCAGTGGGAACAAAAAAGAAGCACAGGCATCAGGTGCTGAAGCTTCATGCAATGGTAAGTCACACAGACCTAAACTGATATGACAGAAGATTTTTTTATTTGCAGATATTCCTTAGTTAAGCTTCTTAGCATTCGATTCTGTCATAGGGTCTTCAGAGAGATTCATGATTGCAGCTGGCACCTGGAAAGTGACATCACATGATGTGAGTGCTGCTCAGTGCAATGGAAGCTTGTTGCAGAGTAGTGCTCACACCATTTAGTATTGGCCACAGGTCAGACCTTTCAGTTGTAGCCAGTATGACAGCCAGCCTGAGAAAGATCCCATGAGAGGATGGAAAGCTAGTGAACCTCTCACCATGTGGATTTCTGCAGGTAAAAACTGTTGTTCTTTTATAATGTTTATATGGCATAATCAGGAAACAGCTTATATTGGTTATGTTACTTTCCTAGCCTACTGACTGCTCAAGCTTGATAAACAAGAATGAAATGAAATGGAAGTGTTTTTGTATTACACTATAAGATTGTAATTCTTGTTTTATTGGTTCTTTTGTTTGTTTTTAATAGTGTAACTTGCCACTGGTTAAAATTTCAGGATTTTCCTAAGAGACACATTAGTCATTTTTCGAGAAAAGAAAAATGTGCAAAACAAGTAGGCAACTACAAATCACCATTTTGTATCTCACATTCCATCTTCTAAATATAAGATTGTCAAAATTAAATGCAGCCTGTGATTTGGGCCTCTGGAGTTGATTCAGTTCAAGGAGCTGACTCACAAGATTCGTTGACTTGTCACTTTGGGTTCAGCTGGGATTCATGCACTGTAGCAGGATATTTTACACTTTGAAAGATAGAAATGAAAAGAGATCATCGATGGTTTGGTGTTGCTTATCAGTCATTTCTTACTCCTGACAGAGAAACCTTCAGCTGCCCCCCCCCCCCCCCCCTCCCTTCCTCCTTCCCCACTGACCAATACAGACATGATCAAGTCTGGGTTGGAAGATTTGGTTGATTCATACTGTGGTTTGGAAGCAGTAGCTCCCCCTGTATGACATTCTAGGAAAATATTCCTCTGACCAGGTCTGTGTTGCATGTTTGGTGCACAGACAGAGCGATCCACCTGAATCCAACCTTAGAGGTCACTAGGTACATGTATGCGCTTTTTGTTTGCACTGTGTTCCAGCGCAGGGCTTACATGAGGGGATTCTTGCCATTGTGAGTTGGTGATTCCTGTCTGTTGCAAGGCATAGACTTGACATCTTTTCTACCAGCCATCGATCAGACCTTAGGCTGGTCAGCTCCTTCACTGTCTTGTTAGCACCATGGCTTTCTCCAGACTCACTTCTTGTATCTGATTCTGCTTGGCGTTCTTCCTCTGGGATGCTGTGAACAGCATGGTGACACTGACAGGTAGGTCCATCTCTCCCATTCTACCTAGAGAAGACAGTCACAGCCCTGACCAAGCTCCCAGTTCTCAATAGCACCAGGAAGCTGGGACACTTTGGCCTCCACTCTCATTAAGGCCAAGTGTGGTGTTAGTAGCACAGTGTGTGGTTCTCACAGCTCCATGTAAGGTTTCTTGGAATTATTTAGGGCAGGCAACCTAGGTATCACAGTCATATCCTCTTGAATATTCATTTTTATGATTGGCGCTATATGTGGAAGGATGTTATAGCAAGGCTGTCGATTTTCTCTGAGCCCTTTGTTTTTGATCCTGACTTTTTTTCTTCCATTCCTGTCCCCTGTTTTCTGGCTTTGGTTGTCTGTTAGTTAATAGTTCTGAGTTCTAAGTGCTTTGGATTTTGTCGCTAGGAGACAGCCTCATTGCTTAGGGTACACCAATCTTTCTTTTTAACATCTGCATCCTGTTTTGTCTGGCAGGTGAGAGGGAAGGTCTTTCCCCTCTTTGATACCAATGTGCCAGACTGGTACTATCAGATCTTTGCTCACCACTGGATGTTTCCTTGAAAAGGTCTTGAAAATCTGAAGTAAGCTCATGGCAGCGTTCATTGACACATCATCAAGAAAATCTGGAAGCTCAGGAGGATAATTCTGATGGTTGAACTGTGTTCTCCATATTGCTAGCTCACTACACCCAAGTTAAAATAGGGCATCCGGCTTGGTGAGTTAAGTATATGGGTGGGGGGGGGGGGGATTTTGGTAAGAGCATATAATTTCTTTTAGGAATACAAAGGGAAAACAATGCAAAGCAGAAAAGAAAGAGCAAAAATTGGGTTCACTCACATACTCTATATATATGCATGCGCGCAGACTCGCACATACACACACACACACACATACACACACACACGCACATTCTCTCTCTCTGTCTCTCTCAGTAGTTTTTTTTTTTTCTTCAATGACAGGTCAAGCAGGAGAAAGCTTAGAAGACCAAGTTCGCTTGCTGCATCGACAGATCAAGAGCTCTGACTGGCTGCAGAAAAACACATCAGAAATGTGGATGGATGCTAACCCAGAAGCAGCCGCGGAGCTGAAAGAAATCATCAGACTTAAACTGGCATCCCAGAATCCTCCACAGTCTGAATCCAGTGAGGAGTCGTCCGGCAGGGAGGTGAAGGGAAACACCAGCTGACCATGATTTAAATTGTTTCAGGTCTTTGATGAACAGCATTCCTTTTCTTTGGCAGTTCATTGCTAATTTTGACATTTGCTGGACAGGGGTCTCAAAATAAAGCGTAAATTCAAAATGGCTAAATGTGACGAGTTTTCAGGTGACATTTCATTAATCACTTTTTTTTAGTGTCTGTGCATGTATCTTGATCTTTAACAGTGAAAGAGGCAGTCCTTAACCTTTGCTCTCGCAGTACTGAAATACATTGTTTAGACTGTTTCCTGCTGTTTAGATCTGTTAGTTTGTGGTTCAAACAAAAATGTTTTCTTTTCAGTGTTAACTCATGATTAGAGAATTTGAGAGACAGAGACAAAGGTTTTAAATGGAACTACGGGTAGATAGAAATATTCAGCGGAAACAAGCTTACTGTTTGGTTGCTAAAGAATTTAGTATACACATGTCTGCACAAATATGATTTCCACCAAACTGGCATTTTGAATCTATGTTTTATTTTTCAGCTTCTGTGCACTTTGTGTGAAATTTGTAATAAGTCAACATCAGGATTTAAATGGCCTTCAAAATCCACCTGGCCAAACAGTATCTCTTTTGAAACTTGTACTAGTTAGCCTGATATGTGTGTTTTTTTTTCTTGGGGGTGGGTGAGGTGAGGAAGGAGGAATTGTGTTTTCACTATAATTATTTGTATGCATGCAATGTGGAGGAACCTTAAGAGATGGAGAAAGAGAGCGAGAGCAAGAATCAGATAGTAGAATGCAAGTAGAGTATGCAAGAGAAACGGAAGAGACGAGCTGAAGAGCAAGTAAAATTTTGCTGGAGAGATATTAAAGTATTATGACTGTATGTTTCCATGGGTGAATTTGTGTATGTTGTAATGGTTGTGTCAGTGTGTCTGCTATGTTTTTTTTGTTTTTTTTTCTTAAGTAGTTTAGTTCTTTTTGTTTGCTTTACAAAAGAATGTAAAAAAAAATCTAAAGTTCACAGAGCATTATACTATGTCAGAATATTGCACCAGAATATTTCATTATCATTTATAGTCGTTGAATTCAGTTTGTCTGTGATTTCACTGTGTTACAAACTGAACTGGAAAGGAAGACAAAATTCCACACAGGACAGACAGTACAGAATGTGACAAGCGTTTTGCAAGTTTTTATTTCAATGTTCATCAGAAAACTTTTTTGTTGTTGTTTTCAACATGTTTTTATTCAGACATGAAGGTACATACAAAGACATTGAGCATTTGGATACATTTTCAAAGTTATACTTGGGTGATAATGTAGCTTTTATGAGTTTAACAATGATGGCTTATATTCATGAACATTCTGACAGTGTCATATAAACAAAGTAGCAAAAATCCATATAAACATGTGCATCAATCACATTGTAGTACTAGTTAAGTCCGATAATAACAGCTTTGATCGTTGTTCATTCCAATTCAGTTGACATAATTTTGGCACATATCAGGCTGGGGAACTAGCCACGACAAATCTCTGAAAACGGCAATGCCCCCCTGTAGCTGAAGATGTTTTGACTCATAAATAGATAGTATCACACTATGTTGACTCTGTCATTGCTTTCTTTATTTCTACCTTCCATGCTCTTTACTATCTATATTCCAAACACTTTTCCTTGCTATTTTCCCTTTTTGGTTTAGTCACTCGGGGGGAAAAAAATCTGAAAATAGAGAATTCTCTGACAATTCCAGAAAACTTTATTACTGTAATTTCATCTCATTTGTTAAGAAAAACAGACTGCTTAGACCATAACTGAGTTTCTCATATGGGGAAAGAGTATGAACTGGATCTTCATTAATGTTTCTTGTTAATCTACTAAGTGCTGAAGATGTTTGTGTGTTGTTTGCTACTTGAATTTAGTGACATGGCCAGTCAGCTGAGACACGTTCATCTGTCTAATGTACAGTACTGAGTGTATTGACATTAGTAAAGTCACCTGAAATCAGTTTTGTCACACTGGTATGTGTAGTATCATTACAAATTCAGCTGAGGTCGGTCTTGTCGTAGATATGTGTGCGCTGCTATTAAAAGATTCAACTGTTATCAGTTTTGTCTCGGTGTATGAGTGTATTCACTGTTATTACCTCCACCATGTCCGTAAGCTTTTTTTGTTTTTTTATTTCTCTACCAGCAAGATAATGCTAAAACGTAGCCAACCTGTTCCTGTCAGAACTTGGTGGGAAGATGGAGTGTGACCCAAAAATGAAACCACTAACACCTTCCCTGAGTATATGGTGAAGCTAGTCATTCACTGTGTACATGCAATTTTTATGGTTACACAACCATTGTTCACGTAGCGTGTGTAGCAGTTTGCTTTTTTTTTTTTTTTTTAAATGTCTGTAGTGGATTTCCAGACTAGTTTGATAAACGGTCTTTTGAAAAAGATAGATTTGAGTCTGTCAGGTAAAATTAGTTTCAGAGTACAGGGAAAAGGGCGTTTTGCATTGCTGTACACTGGAACAGTGCCGCACCATGCTAGGCAGCATGTGAATGGAGAATGTGGGTGGCACAGAGGGAAAAAGATCAAATTTTTGTATGGATCTCTTTTTCTTCTGCGTACGCAAGCTGATACACCTGCAGACACTCCCTATGTGGACAGGCAAGTATTAATTCCATCTACCCAACAAAGGGAGTGGAGTTTTGTGTGCATGACCATTTTTTATCCCACCATTAAGGCAGCCATACCCATCTTGGGGGAAGGTGCATGCTATGTGTAACGTGTCATCCATACCAACGGCCAAACTGGCCTTCTCTTCCGAAAGTTGGTGATGGGATTTTACGTGTGTGCAAGGTGTTATGCGTGTGTTCACACACAGAACCTCGGTTTATAGTCTCATTCGAAGGACTGTAGAGGAAATGGAGTCGGAACTAATGTTAACTCCGAGGGAAAAATCCCCCTGTACCAAAACGGCTTGGTGGAGATTCGAACCCGCAACCCTTGGATTACGAGTCCGACGCTCTACCAACTGAACTATTCCAGACCCCTGTATGGATCTCAATCGAATGGAAGATTCAGGGATTGTCATTTTACTTTAACATTGCAAGGTGATGCATTTTTGACATTTTTGTAAATTTCTCCAGAAACATTGCCGGGAATTCAAAGCACTATTTTGGGGTTGTTAGATTAATTGGTAACATACACAAAGGGGAAAGGTTTAGGGCGGATGGGGGTTGCAGCCAGGATCCTCAAAGCAGAAGACTGCTCAACCCTGGCAGAGAGGTCTGTGCTCTGTTCTCCTGAGAGTCCTTTTACTTATTATTGTTACCAAACTCGTTAGATTTTTCATAGTGTTGGTAGTACAAAGCAGTGATGACTAATATCACAAAATCCAGCTAAAAAGAAGTCATATATATTGTGTGAAATTATTACCTGCCTTTTCTTCTTTTCTATTATGAGGCTGTAAGGGGACTGTGTGTTTTGTACTACACCTGTTAGTCAACACAAAAAGACTTTCGTGTATGGTCTGCACAACATTCTGTACAAAATGTGATAGTCATAAACTTTAGTACAATGGAAAAAGAACACCTTCTGGAGTAAAAGCAAAGAGGAATCAGAGAGAGAAAGATGGGAGTGGGGAAACTAGGGAAATATTGTTAAGGTTTCTTCAGTATTCCTGATTGTCTCCTCATGGACATTGGGTGCATTCACATTGATGTTCACAAAAATCTGGTGTAGCTGCAGATTGTACAACAAGATAAGACATCCACTCTTCCATTAATTGGGGATAAATCATTTCCAGACGCGTACCCCCGCTTGGAAGGGAGAAAACTTTGCAGAATAGAAATAACCCGGAAGCACCATCTTGAAATCTGAAATAAATTAGATCTTTATTGTAGAGAATAGAAAGTCTGTCCAAAGACTATAGGCAAAGGAACAGATCTGGAATAAAAATGGTTTAATGGCATGATCATTTTCTTGTTTGCAAAACAGGCACAGAGTATCAACAATCCATTACTTATAGACAAGGATAATTATAGAGAAGGGTACAATGATAAAAGATAGTCTAATATTATGTCTTGTTTAATTTTGGGCAGTGATTTATTCATTAAATGGCTTCTTTGAGGATAAGCCTAACATTTTAGAGACCCCTTGTACTTTTGACACTCCTCTGCCAACATTTGTTCTGTCTGTCATGTTTTCTTTCCATGAAGTCAGAAATAGTTTGATTAGGAAATGCTTTGAATGTTCTAGAAATGCCAAATGAACACATACACTGGCGTATCTAAACTATTTTGGCGATGATATTTGACAGAAAGCTCTTCTTCAAAGGGAAGTTATCGGGGTTTTGATTAGGGGGTTCCCAAAAAACTTAATAAATAATGTAGGTTTTGATTAGGGGGCAATGTGTCACCAGCCACATTGTATTTCACTTCAAATATTGATATTCAACAACATTGTTGTGAAACATTTACACAATACAAAAATATTGTATGAGAAGAAAAAGAATAAAGCTTTTCCACATACCAGCACTCAGAAGCTCTCAAAATGAATTACCGCACAATTTGTGTGTTTAAATTTCTTGTGGACTTTAGAAGTAGTTCAGAGCATTGATAAATTTCAGTGGAATGACAACTTTGGATACAAGAATTGGTCTCTGTGTGGTGGGAAGACAATTGCAGTAAGCATAAGAACAAGGAAGATAACTTTGCTGCCCATGTGCAACAAAGGCACATAACTACAAACTGATAATGCTTCTGGTATCCATTTGCCTATTGCAGACTCGGACAAGAAGCACACAGAATAACTAGCGAAAGTCCCCCAAACAAATGCTTATATGGTATATTGAATACACTGAGGGTACCTGTGTAACATGTATGGCAATGCTCAAGATTGAAAAACTACATCAAATTTGAATTAAAAGTTTGTTTGCTTTTGTACATTTCTTCTGTTATCACGACTGTGTCATATGTCAGGGTAGGAATGACAGGTGAGTTTGTACCTTTCTTAGGAAAAATTATTTATTCCATGTGCCTCTTTTCTGCACATCAGCTATGTGAATGGGTACTGCAAGCAGTATTAATTTGGAGTTACATACTACGCTTTGTTCGCTTTAGGAACAAAAATTACGCTCTATTTGAGAATATATTTGGGTCAACATATACTGTAAACATCTGCAGTATGTGTAACTGATTACTGAAATAACAGCGGCATGTTGTATTTCCCGCAACATAATATTACTGTCAACTCTTCCAGGTCCTTGGCTTTGTAAACAAAGACACCTGTCATCAATCCTGTTTACCTTTGCGAAAACATGCACTCTCTCACTAGCCAGGAAAGAGAGGTAGCAGCCAACACCAGGCATAGGTGCATGACAGTTATTTTACAATCATTGTAAATTCCAAAGGTGTTTCAACAACAACAAAGCAATGTCTTAACACCAGTGCTTACATGGTGCAAATACTGGTTTGCTGTAGAATTATGTGACTCCATTCAATTCAGTCCCCATCAGGCACCCACTACAAACATACACACACACTCTACTTGATACACAAACAAGAACCCACATGTATGTGTACACACATGTGCATGCGTGCATGTGTGCGCGTGCACACACACACGTGCGCGCACACATTTTTACATTTACAACACTGGACATCATGCATCCAGTACCAGTTCCTAAAATGTAGACAGGTCTAATGAAAATAATTACATCAACAGATTACTTTTCCGAGTGCATACACGCAACGTTTAATCATGAGTGGCTGCATGACAAGCAGTCAATTTCCAATCATGACCACCTGAGCTGGACTATAGCAGTAGTTCAGAACTCCACAGAACGAGATCAGTATTGGGAAGCAAAAGCTGCAGAACTACAAACGTGCAGACAAGTGAAACTGTTGAAAAGTGTTTACAGTTCACATTCAAAACCCAAAATACCTGTTCACTCTGCTTTAAGGCACACATTTTTCTCTTAACATTTTGTGCAGAGCATAAATATTGACATGCAGTGAAAATCATGGCTTGGCCAGTTTGGGTCATTTAATACCCATGACATTTGGTGAAGGTTAGGCAGTCTGGTCGCTGATTCAGCATCTTTCCATTAAGATTTTCTTCAACTTGGATAGAAGCTAGACAAACAGTGACCAAGTGGATTGTAGATAGAACGAAGCTTAATTGGAGACTGTTGCTTAGATTCCTCTTACCGAGTTCATGTCTTACACAAAGTTTTGTACAGTTCATCAACTGTGCAGGAACATGGATTACGTGTAACATGCATGGGAGAGTGCATGTCAAAGTGTGTGTGTGTCAGTGTGTGTGTGTGTCAGTGCGTGTGTGTGTGTGTGTATGGCCAGTTTGTTCACTATACGGATATGTGCGTGTTCCTGCATTGGCATGTGTGTGGTGTATGTCTGTGTTGATGTGAGGTGTATCCTGGAGCAGTATAGCATGTTTACCACATACATTGTGTGTGTGAGTAAGTGCGTGCTTGTCAATGGTCACAGATATTTTATGGTACATGACTGCGCAGCCCTGTCAGAGTTAACAATGTTGACTTCTCTTTCTCCGTTTGGTGGTTAGGAGAGAATAACAGGTAGACAGTCATTGCTATGTGGGTTTAGAAAAGAAAATGTACAATCACAGAGAACGCCCCCCCCCCCCCCCCAAAAAAAAAAAAAAAAAAAAAAAACACACACACACACACCGTATATTCGTGCATGTCAAGCAATGTGTAGTTTGTTTATTTGCATACGCATATTCATCATAACAATAATTACAGAAAATATTGAAACGACGCAACTGACTGAAAGGAAAGAAAAGAAATTATTAAAATAAAAAAAACCGACACGTCTCCTCTCTCTCTCTCTCTCTCTCTCTCTCTCTCTCTCTCTCCCGTAAACTGCCGCCCCATCTCCCTCGCACGCACGGCCTGAAATCTCCTGGAATACATCATTGCCAGCCACATCAGATCCCATTGTGAGAACAACAGCATTCTCTGCCCAGTGTGGCATATCTACTGACGCAACCCACCATGCGACTTGCAGCTCCCAGGGTACGTCGATGAAACCACAGCAGAGGTGGAGAGAGGGAACCCAAGTAGGCACAATAGTCCTTGACTTCTCCAAAGTTTTTCATGGAGTCAGCCATACCCTGGTCATACACAGCCTGCACCGCTATGGCATCAGAGATCGCCTCAACTTGTGGATGAAGAATTTTGTTTAGGATAGGAAGCCTGTAGCAACCTTAGATTTCACTCCAGTGTGCTCATGGATTCCCCCAGTGGTTAGTCTTGGGTTCCTTGCCTGTTTTTGTACTCCCAGTTCTTATAGAACAGGGAATATTTTACAATGGGAACGAAGCAATGCTGTCTGTGTGTCTGTCTGTCTGTCTGTCCGTCCGTGGTCAAAATGTGTTCCACTCGCTCCAGACAAAACTACTGGGCCGATCTTTCTGAAAATTTGTAGGTATGTTTATTATGGGTCACGGATGATGCCCAATGTTTTATTTTACCGTTACATCCGTTACTAACGGCTATGTTACGGCCCATATCGGTTTTCCTTCTTTATGGAATATCTCAGAAAGTACTTTGCTGATCTTTCTGAAAATTTGTAGGTATGTTCATTATGGGTTACGGATGATGCCCGATGTTTTATTTTACCGTTATATCCGTTACTAACGGCTATAACGGCCCAAAACAGTTTTTCTTCTTTATGGAATATCTCAGAAAGTACTTGGCCGATCTTTCTGAAAATGTGTAGGTATGTTCATTATGGGTCACGGATGATGCCCGATGTTTTATTATGCCGTTATATCCGTTACTAACGGCTATAACGGCCCATAACGTTTTTATTCTTCATGAAATATCTCGGAAAGTACTTGGCCGATCTTTCTGAAAATTTGTAGGTATGTTCATTATGGGTCACAGATGATGGCCGATGTTTACCAGAATAGCCGTTACTAACGGCTATAGTGGCCCAAAACAGTTTTTCCTCTTTATGGAATATTTCACGCGTATTCAAGATAAACTGGGAGTACTTTTATATGCTTTGCATCTTGTTCTTTATTCACATCAATGATCTTCCCGGGTCCGGTCTCTGGTACTCAAATCACACCTTCAGTGACAAACACTGATACATGAGCTACATTTTCCATGATATAATTTGACACACAATCCGCTCAATGACAGACAGACAGACATTAACAAACGAACAAACTCTTTCAGTTACACACAAACTGCCCTTTCAATGACAGAGGCATGCAAAGTAACTTATCAACGACGGACATAAAAACGCAAACTACCCTTTCAATGACAGACTTAGATACACAGACCATCCTTCCAGCTGCAGAGGCTGACACACAAAATATCTCTTCAATAACACACAGACAGACTGACACGGAAACTTTTAAGGGAAAGACATTAATACAAAAACTACCCTTTCAATGGCAGACCAGACTTTGGCACACACACTACCCAATTCAATGGCAGGCATCGGCACACAATCTGCTCTTTTAATGACAGACATTGACACACAAACACCGTTTCAATGACAACAAATTCAGACAGACAGACATTGACACACAAACACCGTTTCAATGACAACAAATTCAGACAGACAGACATTGATGCACAAACTACCCTTTTAATAACAGACACTAACATTCAAACTTCCTCCGAATAACGGACAAACGCACATTGACAAACAAACCACATTTTCGATGGCAAATATTAACACACAAACTAGTTACCTTTTAAATAACCGACAGATACACACTGATACTCCCTATCAGTAACTGACAGACATTGACATTTAAACTAACCTCTCAATGACAGATACCCACACACAAATAATCCTTATAATTATAGTCACTGACGCACAAACTACCCTTTAAATGATAGAAACTATACAGACTACAATTTCAATGACGGACATTTACACACACACCACCCTTTCAGTGACAGAGACTGACGTACAATCTACCCTTATCATGACAGTAAGACAGATACTGACACACAAACTACATTGTCAGTGACAGATTGACCGATTTCAAACTACACCATCATTGACACCCGCAAACATAAACTACGCTGTCAGTGTCAAACAGACACTGACACACAAACTAGTTTATCAAGTGACAAACAAAAACTGACACATAAATCGCTCTATCAGTGACACACTCTAATACACAAACTACAATAACAGTAACAAGCATAGACAACAAACCACGCTACCAGTAACAGAGACTGACAGACATAACTACGCTATCATTGGCAGACACTGACACACAAACTACGGTATCATTGGCAGACACTGACACACAAACTACGCTATCAGTGACATACACTGACACACAAACTACGCTATCAGTGACAAGCACTAACCCATAAACTACGCTATCATGGCAGTGACTCGCTGTCAGTGACACTCACTGAAACACAAACTACGCAATCAGTGACAGTCACTGACACACAAACTACGCTATCAGTGACAGAGTCTGACACACAAACTATGCTATCAATGACAGACAATGACACACAAACCACGCCATCAGGGACAGACACTGACACACAAACTATGCAATCAGTGACAGACACTGACACACAAACTACGCCGTCAGTGACAGACACCGACACACAAACTACGCTTTCAGTGACAGACACTGACACACAAACTACGCCATCAGTGACAGACACTGACACACAAACTACGCCATCAGTGACAGACGCTGATACACAAACTACGCCATTAGTGTCAGTCGCTGACACACAAACTACGCTATCAGTGACAGACACTGACACACAAACTACGCTATCAGTGACAGACACTGACACACAAACTACGCCATCAGTGTCAGTCGCTGACACACAAACTACGCCATTAGTGTCAGTCGCTGACACACAAACTACGCTATCTGTGAACGTTGACAGACGGCACGAAAGTGCAGATCACCTCAGTCTGATCTGTAGCGCAAACCAGCGCAATATCCAGCAAAGCTTGTCCCAGTTGTGATCACCACTGCCCTCTTTTTCTCCGCTTTATACCGGTCTGTTTCTCTGTCTGTCTGTGTCTGTCTGTCTGTCTCTCTGTCTGTCTGTCTCTGTTAAAAAAAAAAAAGCCTGACAGTGTGTGTGTGTGTGTGTGTGTTGTGTGTGTGTGTGTGTGTGTGTGTGTGCTGGAGGAGAGGGGGGGGGGGGGAGGAGAGTATGTGTTCATGCATGGAATCATATGCAGGTTAGTATGTGTGTGTGCGTGCCGGTCGCGCACACGGGCGCGCGCGCGCGCGTGTGTGTATGCGTGAGTGTGTGTGTATGTGTGTGTGTGCGTGTGTGTGTGTGTGTGTGTGTGTGTGTGAGTGTGTGTGTGTGTGTGTGTGTGTGTGTGTGTGTGTGTGTGTGTGTGTGTGTGCTGGAGGAGAGGGGGGGGGGGGGGGGGGGGAGGAGTATGTGTTCATGCATGGAATCATATGCAGGTTAGTATGTGTGTGTGCGTGCCGGTCGCGCACACGGGCGCGCGCGCGCGCGTGTGTGTATGCGTGAGTGTGTGTGTATGTGTGTGTGTGCGTGTGTGTGTGTGTGTGTGTGTGTGTGTGTGTGTGCGCCTAGGTATGTGTGCTTGTGTCTGTGTCTGTAAGCTTATGCGCGTGTGTGTCTGCGTCTTCATGTCAATATCTATCTGTCTGTATTCCAAGAACAACATACTGAGCGTGTGTGTCGCAAGTTAGCCTGCATTATTTGTGTAAGAGAACAGGACAGAAAAGTAAGAAAGGTCGACTTGATCATTAGCGCCATGGAGTTCAGGTGCTAAAGCACCCATAAATCCTCTAGCGTAAGCAACAACACTGTTGAGTCTAACAATCGTTGCCAAACGGAACGTGTCCCCCCCCCCCCCCCCCCCCCCCCCCCCGAGTTTAGGTGCTAAAGCACCCATAAATCCTCTAGCGTAAGCAACAACACTGTTGAGTCTAACAGTCGTTGCCAAACGGAACGTGTCCCCCCCCCCCCCCCCTCCCCCCTGTTGAATCTGGCATTACGTGCGGGAAAGGTCTGTATTTGTGTTGGCTTACGTGCGTTAATACATGCAGAATATGGAACATTAACAAAGTGAGTCACATCCATGACGGTTTTCTGTACGTTATTCATGAAATGTGTGCAACCATAAGTGCATGCAATTTGGTTGAAGTTAACATGTCAACTTGCTTTTAGACTTGAAGAAGTTTTGGTACTCAAGTACCCATAAACCCGAGGGCGTAAACAACGAACAAACGCTGTTGCGTCTGAACATGAACTAGAACAGCTGACATTTGAAAAGTGCAACCGCCGTTGTTCGAGCTGCCGACGACGCCACGTACGGACAGTAATCGTCTGTGTTTTTAACTGTCTGAAAGTAAGTAGCCTACCTAAGTTTAGCCTGGAGGCTCAGGGGCATAACGTGAGGAAGTTTGGCGCCTCTGTTTTGAACATTTTTCTTATATCTTTCTTCCTATATAACATGACAACGACATCGTGTTGTCTTACTCACCTTCAAATATAATGTCTCTGCATTATTTTTTATCTGTCAATCGCTGACACTAAATAAAGCTTGGCACTTTCACTATGAAAGCTGCAACAAATTTTCTCTTTTCTTTTTTTCCTTCGTATGTTTGTGAAACATTTTCTTTTGTATACAGGTATATCTCTTCTGAACATGGGGATGAACAATGGGCCTACAGTTTACACATAATGTCCGATTTTGTGTGCAATAAACTTGGAACACCACAACTAAGAATAATGACAGCAAATTGACTGAAACATATTTGTTGAGACGAAACAAAATGTCAATTCACTTTGTATAGACAAATTACATCAATGACTTGCATGATATTCAGTACTCTCTCTCTCTCTCTCTCTCGTTAAGCTTAACACAGAAATGAAGAAAAGTTCATTGTCTTAAACATACGTTACTATAGTACCGAACACATCAGTAGATGCTGTTCAGAGATGTTCCGCCTGATGTGATCTTTGAATTTCTGAGGGAGATTAACATTTTTCATCTGATCTGAGATTTTACAGTGGATAACAAAATTTGGGGTGTGTTTTTAGAAGCTATATTTTAAAGGGTTGTGTGAATGATTGACTTGTGAGTTGACTTTAACGCGGTGACAGCTCTTTTCGATCGGCTGGGCTATAAACAACATTACCTTACCTCTTCTCTTCTTCTCTTCTTCTTCTTCCTAAAATACTGGTTCACTCAAAAACGAGTAGGTCACCAGCGCGCATGTTAAAAAGTAAAATAAAATAACATAAAATAAAGTGCGACTCAGTCTGTTGGCCCCTGGAGTAAAATTTGGCAACAAGGGGTCGCACATGATATTCAAAAAGTTAAAAGCAATGGCCAGATTCAGGCCCAGGTAACCATAAAATATCTGGGGAAGTTAAAATAGAAAATCGTCAATATGCAGATCTCAAAACTGTCGTATCAATTTGCTTTCTAAATGAGACTGCATTTGTGGCAATCTTGATGGCACCCGGCAGTGAGTTCCACAGCCGTACAGAACTAGGATAAAATGAATGTAAGTGGCTGTCAATATTTGATGCAGGTATGGTATAACATTGACCGCCACTCCTGGTGCTACTTTTATTCAATACTAGTTGTTCCATTGGAATATCAATTAGTTTAGCTCTGCCTTTGTAGAAGATATTAAGTTTGATAAAAGCTCTTCTCTCTTCTAAGGGTTTCCATTCAAATTTCCTCATGTTCTTCCTAGTATTCCCCTTCTCTCTGATATGGTTCCCTGTTACGAACCGTGCTGCTCTCTTCTGAATCTTTTCGAGGTTATCAATGTCCTTTAGATGGTAAGGATCCTAGACTGAGCAACCATATTCCAGTACTGGTCTAACCAGTGTTTTGTAGCAGTCGTCTTTAACCTTTTTGGGGCAGTCGTTGATATTCCTGTATAAGAAAGCTAAGATGTTATTTACTTTCTTACATACTAAATTGTAATGTTCTTTCCATTTGAGACGACTATCTATAATCACGCCTAAACATTTTGCAGCATTGGTTTCTTTAAGAATAGTATTATGAATAGAATATTCTGATCTAGTTGGTGAGCGTTTATTACATATACGCAACACTTGGCACTTCTGGGGATGAAATTCCATTTTCCAAGTTCTTTCCCACTCTTGTAAACCGTTTAGATCTTCTTGTGGAATGCGTGTATCATCCTTCTTCTGATTGTTCTATATACTAAGCTGTCATCTGCAAAAAGCCTTATAGTAGTTCCAGGGGAGAGATTTCTACTTATGTCATTTATATAAATTAAGAAAAACAAGGGCCCCCGAACAGTTCCCTGTGGTACACCCGACAAGACTGGTTTACAATGGGATGACGACCCTTCCACAACAACTTTCTGCGTTCTCCCAACGAGGAATGATCTAGCCCATTTTAGCAAAGAACCGCCAATGCCGATGTGTTCTAATTTAAGCAGCAGGCCCTCATGGTCAACCGTATCAAAGGCTTTAGAAAAGTCTAATAAAACTGCATCTATATGCTGTCTGTTGTTAAGACAGTTATTAAAATCATTGAGAGTTGTTATAAGTTGAGTCTCACAACTCCTTCGCTGTCTAAAACCATGCTGGGCGTTATTTAAGAAGTCATATTTGTCAAGATGGTCCATTATGCTACTATATATTATGTGTTCAAGTAGTTTTGCTGATATGGATGTAAGAGATACAGGTCTATAGTTCTCTGCTTTTGTTTTGTCACCCTTTTTGAATAAAGGAACAATGCTCGCATCTCGCCACTCATCAGGTATTACTCCCTGGTCCAGTGTAGCTTGATAAAGTAGTTGGTATACTTCAGTCAATTCATTGGCACATTCATTTGTAGCTGCTGCTGATTTGGCGTGAACCAGCGAAAAGCCATGACATAAAATTGATAGAAAGCTGTCTGCATTGCAGTTTTAGTTTCGAGGTTTGAGGGTAACGTTTATCACAGTAACGTATGGCCTACATATACATTTTTTTTTTCTCATCATAGATGTTGACAGTCATTTTGAGTGTTCATCTTATGAACGAAGTTGTGGAGTGAGTACGCCTGTAATACAGATGAAGCCATTGGTCCGTACATTTTAATGGATCGGAGGCCAATTTGGGGCTCTCAAATGACTCTTGGTGGAAAAAAAAAATCCTAGGCGTTGATGAATCAAACAATCCCATTTTTCTTTTCTAAAAGATGTCTCTATACTGTTTTTGTACCAGTTTCATTAGATTTATGGTAGATACAAAAAATCACAGTGTTTCCCTTGTCTTTTCATTTGCATATGTGTGTGTGTGTGTGTGTGTGTGTGTGTGTGTGTGTGTGTGTGTGTGTGTGTTTCCCACAACATCTACTTGACCTTCTTAACAAAGTATTCAGACAAGAAAAATGTCTGTTTCACTGCTACTAATGTACATACATTAATAGTAACCCTGAATCATATAAATTGCTGCAAACTGGGCATAAGCTTTTTCTTCCAACCTGTTCCTTACAAGCTTGAAATAGATATGGACGACACTATATACAGCTTGTTGAAAGGTGAAAGAATATTGTTGAGCTGCAGTATAAATGAAGTAGATGATGTATTCCGTTAATTTTTATCTTTGATTGCCCAATACATTTAGCCTGATGTACTCAGTTTCTCCCAAAACGATGCCTGAAGTGCGTTCAATTTTTAATCTTTGTAAATTCGTAAGTACTCTTCGAGGAAATGTCTGCTAAATTCATCAAAGTCCATGAAATTAAGCCAGGTGTTTCAGTTATCCCTAGTTGTAGATGAAATATCATCTTGCTGAATATTCATGGGTATTGTCTTCAAATTTTCAACGATGTATTTATGTGACTGTTTATCTTCTTTGCTGTTCATGCTGAAGACAGTTTGCCCAATTATCCCCCCTACCGCAGAATGGCGTAAAGGGAATTAACTTGTTCAAACAGTGTTAGGATCTAAATATAGTGTAGGCCACGAAGCCTCACAGAGTCTCGTCCTCGCCAAAAACTGGTTTGCTTGGGGTGGATGCCTAATATTTCACAATTTACCTTGTAATTTAAAGTTATGTTATCACACTCAAATGCACCTGTTTCTGCTTCCTTGAATCACTGTTAAGAATACTCTTTAATCTATTTAACATTTGAGTAGTTTTGGGTAATCAGCTCCGAGTTACAGAAATATAGATTTTTCCAATGTCAGTTAATGAGAAAGCACAGACAGAGAAATTGTGGAGAAGTACAGAGAGGTAAATGATATCTTCAGTGCTGAAATTGTAATGTACATGGTGGGTGGGGGTAGTAACAAGAACATAAGGAACGCTGTATTGGCATGTTGCTCTGTTTCTATCAGGATTGCGAGCAAAACCATGTACATGTATACACTTCTACACCAAACTAGAATAATGATTAGATTGAAAAATTCTACACAACTTCAAAGGGTCCTCAGCAACGTTCCGCCTTGGCTTAAGGCAGTGTCAGACCAATTGACATAGACTGGAACACCAAGACTACATCAAAATGTTGTTATATGCTCTGCATAGTTATGCGGGGATTGTCCTCAGTCGTGACAAGCTCGTATCATAACGCCATCAGTCTCCAAAATCCCTGGAAGTAAGAGTGTGGTCACCCACGTGGCTGGGTAATCAAAAACGGTCACACACGTAATGTTCATATCCCAAGCTGATGCATTTGTACCATAGTGTTCCAATACTTCGGCTGTTCGGATTATTCCTAGAGTCTTTTAGCCACGGTACGACAACAACAACATCAGTAAGGTTGACAAGAAGGACATCATCATCATCGTTCAGGGTGACTAGAAGGCCGAGGTTAGTACAGATGCCCATATAGATTGAAAAAAAATTCTGCAGTCCCTACCGTATTGGAAACACTGGCAAGAGGGGACTCCCCACCTGCTTGAATTCGCCAGTGATAATCACTTGGTTCTGGATTGCACACCAGTTGAGTATAAACATACCGTGGATGGACATAGCGCTCCTAAAATAGTCCGTATTACAGCCAGGTAAATTGTATTCTTGTAAAGAACCTGTACAGCTCTGTCACCAATCAATCTAAAACAACAACCTGTTCAGAAGTCAGCCTTAGCGGCGACCACGATCACGTCATGATGAACTTTAAAGTACGGTTGAATTTAGGATAACCTTTTAACATCCCATGAAGAATAAGTCGTAGAAACACTGAACAAAAAATCGCCCACACGTTGAAAGGCTGGAGACTTTCAGAACATACTATCGCGTTCATGTTGTTTATAGCCCAGCCAACCACGTTGTCCATTCTGCAGAACTCTTAAAACATGATGGAGGAGCAGTGCCTGGAATTCTGTCAGCTTCACGAGATCTGGCACACTGACGAGAGGCCCACGTCATTGATTCAGTCACTAATCGAAACCCTTCGAAGAACCCTTCCTTTGAAGAGGATACTCATCTATGTTAGTCTCACCTATGGTGGCTGAGCACAAACACTTTCCCGAAAGTTCAGAGGGCTAATGTGATGATTCATCAAGTTGGAATCCAAGCCACTCACCTACAAACCAGGCACTGTAACTTTCACACACCCTGCGACCCTATTACACCCAAATCTATGCCACAAAGTGACTAAGTGAACAACTGACTAACGAACAGGCCCACATCTAGAGACTAAGTGATGACGTCAATAAACCAGAGAGACATCGGTGAATGTCTCTCACCAGGCAACTAACCCGGCTAAGACTTTCAAGTGTATAAACTTAAGGTAAATTCACGTGAGCCATTGTTGAATAGTTTTAACAGTCATGCTGAGACAAATCTAAATTTCTTTAGAGAACTAGTACTGGACAGTTCCTTCTTCCACCAATAGTAAGAGAAAGGGTAGAGGTGAATTGTAATATACAAACTACTCCTTGGTTTTAACAGAGAATGCACTCCGAGTCCATCCCCTAGAGGACAGCACCTTCCACCCCTTCCCGTCACGATCTGTTTACACTGGAGCATTGAGAAACGAAATGTTTTGAATGTCACCCTTAACATAACAAGTTTTATAACTGAAATGGTCCGATTTATAACGTATTCATCACAATGTATATGTTGTTTGCTGTTTTCAGGCCCTGTCCACTGTCATGGGTAATCTTGTGAACGCAATACATGACTCCTGTCAACACGCCCTCACCACTGTCAGAGCGGTCAGTGCCAGGATCCCTGCTTCACCCATGACCCAAGCCCTGGTTGTGGGAGCTGTGGTGTGGTTCCTGACATACCAGCTGATGAAGAAGCGTCGTCGTCTCCCCCCAGGACCTTGGCCGCTACCGCTGCTAGGCAACCTGCTGTGGATGAGGAGCAAAGAGAAATCGTTCTACGTCACTCTGGAGCACTGGGCCAAAGAGAAGTACGGCCCTGTCATCTCTGTCTACTTTGGCCCTGTGCTGTGTGTCACGCTCAACGACTTGGACACCGTCAATGAGGCTCTGGTACAGAAAGGTGGGTGTTTTGTGTTGCTCTATGATACACAGTGAGCAATCCCCCCTCCATCCATCCCCTACCCATTCATCCTAATGAAAACAATGAGTGTAAACACCCCCTTTTTTGTTGGTGTAAAGACTGGTTTGCCCATGGTGACTCTCTATTAACTTTGTTCTAAAAAATGTGAGGGAGAAAGAAGATGGTGATGGGGAAGGGGGGTAGGGGTGAGGGTATATGAAGTGCTAAGTTTATTGTATGCCTTGGGGGTCCAGCTTGCATTGCACACTGACATGACAAACATTTGAATTTAGAACCCAGGGTCCAGCTTGTTGCGTACACTAACGTGACAAATAATGTCATGTAGACTTAGGGTCATCTTGTTTCTTACACTCACATAGCAAACGATTGAGTTTAAACCTCAGAGCCAATGTCATGTAAACCTCAGGGTCCATCTTGTATCATACATTCACATAGCAAACGATTGAGTTTAAACCTCAGGGTCCATCTGGTATCACTCACTCACACAGCAAACGATTGAGTTTAAACCTCAGAGCCAGAGTCATGTAAACCTCAGGGTCCATCTTGTATCACACACATAGCAAACGACTGACTTTAAACGTCAGGGTCCACCTTGTATCTTACGCTCACATAGCAAACGACTGAGTTTAAACCTCAGGGTCCATCTCGTATCACACACTCACATAGCAAACGATTGAGTTTAAACCTCAGGGTCCATCTCGTATCACACACTCACATAGCAAACGATTGAGTTTAAACCTCAGGGTCCATCTCGTATCAACACTCACACCGCAAACAGATAGATGGAGGCCTCTTGCACCATTTGTACCTTGACGTAACAAACAGTTAAATGCAGGTTTCTTGGTCCAGCTTGTATGATACACTGACTTAACAAACGATTGAGTTTAGATCTCAGGGTTCAACGTGTACAATACAAACATGACAAACAGTCCAATGTCGGCCCCAGGGTCCAGTTTTGATCACACGCTGACAAAAAGTCAAGACCAGATCAGCATGTACGAATGACCAGAAATGAAGTCCATGTATATCATGTCTAAGTGAAATCCTGCACTTCTTTTGATTTTGCGTTCCATCTTTGGTCTGTGGTTTGTACCCCTGATTGATGACAATGACAACAAGAGAAAAGATGCTCTCCTTTATGATGCAGGGAATGATTTCGCTGGCAGGCCGTACCTCTATTCCCTGGACATCACGAGTGAAGGATGTAAAGACATCGCCTTCACCGACTTTTCCCAGACTTGGAAACTTCACCGCAAAATTGCCGTCAGTGCTCTGAAACATTACATGACAGGGCCACACCTCGAGAAGGTCGTGCATGAGGTCATGGCCAAAGTAGCTGACAGAATAGAATCAGAGCCTGGGCCCTTTGACCCCTGTCCTTACAACTCTACCCTCATGTTTCACGTCATGGACTCCATCTGTTTCGGTGAAGCCAAACCTTACGATGATCCTTCAATCCACCGACTGGCTGGACTCTTTGACAAAATTAATAAAGAAGTTGGGAATGGATTTCTTGAAGATGTTATTCCTCTTCTGAAGTACTGGCCCACGAAAAGGTTTCAGGTGGCTATTGCCTCCATGTCTGAGATCCTGGAGTACCTTGAGGAAAATATTGAAAAGCATCGACAGCGCTTCTCCCCTGACAACATTCATGATGTGGCAGACAGCATCCTGCTACTTCAGGAAAAGGCTGAGCGGGAAGAGAGTGCACAGGTCATGGCCATGTTTACAAACGTCCACGTGCGACAAACGCTTTTGGATCTGTTTGCTGCTGGGGTGGACACATCACGAATGACCTTGGACTGGGCCCTGATGTATATGGCTGGACATCCTGAGGTATGCCTCACTCACTGCATACACTCGCTGATGCAGACACACAAGTGCGTACAACATATGCTTACACACAAGTGTGCATTGTTTAGTTAAGTGTAAGAAAAACATGTAAAGTTGTGTTCTTTGTAGGCAAGTTGTGGTTATATTGAAACGATCATCAGCAGATTGCGTAGCAGTCTTCAGGGTCGTCTTGTCGCTCACCCGCGCGCGCGCGAGCGCGCGCGCGCGCGCGCGTGTGTGTGTGTGTGCGTGCGTGCGTGCGTGTGTGTGTGTGTGTGTGTGTGTGTGTGTGTGTGATTGATGTAAGTGGATCTGTGGTGTGGATTTCAGGATCAAATGGCAGATCTAAGATCTGTTTAGCTAGATTATTAGAAAATTCTCAGTAAATTGAACATTGTAATGTTACTAGTTATGAATTGGCAAATATCTATGAAATTGTGCACTTTCATAGAATATGACAATTTTCTGGTGATTTAAACATTGATAATTTGCATTTGCTGTATTCTATCAATGAAGTGCATAGGCAGCATTTTTTTTAAGTCTGTGCGTACTTTCACTTCACCTTGCAGAAATACAATTTTGTATTGCTTAAGAACTGACTTGTACTCGAGTATTTGTTGCTTTGTTGTTGTTGGTTTGTTGTTGCTTAATAAGAAAATGAAAGTATACTTCTGACCCTCTTTGTTCTTCCATGTAACAATAAATATTTTTGATGTATGTTTTGGTACAGATCTGAATTAAAGGGTTGATCCAGGATTGGTTTGACCTTTGAAGTTTGCACTGTCTAGAGTTCCCGTCTAGCTGTGAATAAAGTAAGATAAAATATAGACGAAGACAAAAAAGGGGCTCGGGCTCGTGGATAAATCTTAGCAAATGCCTGAGTGACAAAAATCCTTACGCTGCTGAAGAAACTTGTCCACCAATGTCATCCACTGTAATCAACGAATCTGACCCATCCATCACCCATCCTTCTCCACTCTCTCTGTCTCTCCCTCTGCCTCTCTTTCTCATCTCCTTTTACTTGATTTAAGATGACATTGATCTTCATACCCCACCTCATCCACCCTCTCTCTTCCCAACTCATTCTCCACCCTGTCTGTCTGTCTGTCTGTCTGTCTGTCTGTCCATCAGTTAAAAGCCAACATTTATGCCATAGCCACCTGCACTGACAGACACACGATGCTGCCGATTACAATCTCTTGTTTAAAACAAAAAGTCACTGAACTGATGTTCTACGCATATTAACAGCCACACAACCCTGTTCCAACTCAACATTACAACAACAACAAATCCTGCATCACAAATAAAGACGAATTACCAGGACTGGTCGTGCGTCTCCCCTCTCCATCCCACTCCCTCGTGTATGAAAAATGCTTGCTACACTCCACATGGACAGATCAGTTTTGCACGTGTGCCTCATCAAGGGACAGGCAAGGTAAATTCACACTTTCGTGTTACATGGTGAAAAGCTTTACCCTCACGCTTGTTTGTCGACACCATCCAAGACTCAACATGACAGAAAAGGCGGTGATGCAAATGCCCACCCCATTCCACGTTGCACGTGTGGAAACACTGAGTTTCTCTGTTCAAAATCTAATAGGCCGTCTTGCTTTTTGACAACCTGTCGATCACCTAGCACAAGCAAATCTGTCGTCATTGTTGTTCTTGTTGTTGTACCCTGGCTAAAGACTTCGGGGATCATCCGAATAGCCGAAGTACTTTGACCACTATGGTACAAATGCATCAGCTGGGAATAAGAACATTACGTGTGTGACCGTTTTTGATTACCCCGCCATGTGGGCAGCCACACTCCGACTTCGAGGGATTTTGGAAACTGATAATGTTATGCTAGGAGCTTGTCACTACTGAAGACAATCCCCGCATAACTATGCAGAGCATAACAACATTTTGATGTAGCCTTGGTGTTCTAGCCTGTGTCACTTGGCCTGACACAGCATAACAACATTTTGATGTAGCCTTAGTGTTCTAGCCTGTGTCAATTGGTCTGACACAGCATAACAACATTTTGATGTAGCCTTAGTGTAATAGCCTGTGTCAATTGGTCTGACACAGCATGACAACATTTTGATGTAGCCTTAGTGTTCTAGCCTGTGTCAATTGGTCTGACACAGCATAACAACATTTTGATGTAGCCTTAGTGTTCTAGCCTGTGTCAATTGGTCTGACACAGCATAACAACATTTTGATGCAGCCATGGTTTTCTAGCCTATGTCAGTTGGTCTGACACAGCCTTAAGCCAAGGCGCACGCACATCTAGATGTGGCTTCACTTTCTACTCAAAGGACTGACCAGAAATCAAACACTCAATGTCTAGGGCAAAATTCTATTGGCATATTAGTTTTGTTCTGCTCTTTGCACAAAGAAGCTCTTGCCTGTCCCTTTTTCACTGACCTTGATTTTGCATTAATCAAGTCAGCAGATCACCAAGGCTCCAGTTAACACCTAGGTGGGAAGAAGTCTCCTTCACAACGACTTGTTTGCTTCAACATAAGGAACATAAGGAAAATCACACTTGAGCCATTCTTCAATAGTTTTAACAGTCCGGAGAAAAATGAAAATTTCTTTCAGTAATTAGTAGCCAAGTTTCTCCTTCCGCCATCAGTAAGAGTGAGGGTGTAGAGGTGAACGTTGATCAAAAGACACTCTGCCATCAGTAAGAGTGAGGGTGTAGAGGTGAACGTTGATCAAAAGGCACTCTGCCATCAGTAAGAGTGAGGGTGTAGAGGTGAACGTTGATCAAAAGACACTCTGCCATCAGTAAGAGTGAGGGTGTAGAGGTGAACGTTGATCAAAAGGCACTCTGCCATCAGTAAGAGTGAGGGTGTAGAGGTGAACGTTGATCAAAAGGCACTCTGCCATCAGTAAGAGTGAGGGTGTAGAGGTGAACGTTGATCAAAAGGCACTCTGTCACATTTAATGGAGAACAGTCCCTGTGTCCAGCCCTTGTGGACCACGCCTTCCACCCCTACTCATCACACAGCTGATGCTGTTGTCTTTATTGTCTTGTTGCAGAATAAGGTAACGAAAGGTAATGTTGCTTATAGCCCAGCCGACCGCAAAGGGCCATATCAGGGCTGTCACCACGTTAAAGTCAACTCACAAGTCATCCAAAAAACAAACAAACAAACAAACAAAAACTCTAACACATCTCTTTAAAACACATCTTCTAAAAACGAACCAGAAACTTCGTTAAAAACTTTCTCCCGTAAAATCTTAAATCAGATGAAAAATGTTAATCTCTTTCACAAATTCAAAGATCACGTCATGTGGGACGTCTCTGAACAGGGTTTTCTTGGACTCTGCTGTAAAGTGTTTATGTCTCACATCGTGCAAGTCCCAACACTCTAAAAGAATATATTTCACTGTGAGTGGAATAGTTCAAATTCATCTTTAAACAACAGTTTCTGTCTTATGACAGATTCAGAGGCAGGCACAGGCAGAGATTGATGCGGCGACAGGCAGGGAGATGCCCCGGGTGGGACACCGCGATCAGCTGCAGTACACACAGGCCGTGCTCCAGGAGACGATGCGACTGTCCTGTGTGGTGCCCCTTTCCCTGCCTCACAAGGCATTGTGGGACACCTCTGTGGGAGGATACGATGTGCCCAAGGTAATACCGTTGTGTCTGGGTCAGTTTGTCATTTTGTTTTGGCCTCAGGTATATGCAAACCAACGGAGCATCTTAGTCTTCTTTTTCTTCTTTTCATGTGTTTGATATCCTCTTCTCCATCAGCAAAATAGACCTGTTTCCTTCCCCCCACCACCCCCACTTTCCTCTTGTATTTTATCCTTTAAAGAATCAGTTCATTTGTATGACCAATATATATTCCCTTTGAACATCTAGCCTGTGACATGATTAATCATTGCAACTGCCTTTTCACAGGACACACCAGTGATGAGTAATACCTGGGTGGTGACAAAATTGATGAGTTCTGCAAGTTTCACCTTGTAATCATCGTAAAAGTGAACAGCTTCTTCTTCTTCTTCTTCTTCTTCTTCTTCTTCTTCTTCAGCGTTCCTGTATCTGGTAGCGTGTGAACTCGTTTTACCCTGTTGGGATACTCACACTATACTCGAGAGTATAGCCAGTTCACTCCGACTTCGTTGAGTGCAGAAATGTGTGGGAAGAGGTTGTGGAAAAAGATAGATAAAAGATGTGGTAGACAGAAAGGACAGAAGACGACAGTACAGCAAAGGAGGAGACAGAGTTACTGAGAGCGAAAGGAAAAGGGGACGTTACTAGCCACAGAATGTCCAGAAGGTGGGGGAACTATTTGTACAAAAGACCTTCTGGTATCCCCACGAGGGAAAGTGAACAGCAGGGCACTAACATGATTTTTTTTTTAGTTCTGTTGGAAACCCCTGGTAATGGTGACCCTGTGCAGGCGGTGCCGAGATGTACCACTTCTAATGGTGTCACGTAGTTCACCCCGGCAGTGATGAACATGTGAGTGGTGTCATGACTAATCCGTACTGTTGTTTTCTTACAGGACACCATGGTGATGGTCAACCTCTGGGCTGTGACCCATGATCCTCACCTGTGGGACGAGCCGGACGAATTCAAACCTGAACGATTTCTTGACGATGAAGGTGAAGTCTTCTATGTTCCTAGATTTCTTTGTGACTGTTTGTCACCGTCTCTGCTTTCGTCTTACCGTGTCCCCCCTTCTGTTCCTTTTCCCTGTCTTCCAGGAGTGGTGTGGTGGAATTCATTTTGGTGTCACATGACACGTAAAGTAATAGTTGAAAGAGCTTCCCTCCAGCTATTTTTTCATTGTAAAGGAGTGTCTCTACCTCTAGTTCCCACCGCCAGATCCGAGTAAGGTTTACTTTCATTCCACATTTTCCGAGGGTAAACTTGATAAACAAAATTGTCAAAAATTAACGGTTGCAGCACGTGGATATTGTCATTCACGTTAGTCACTTTCAGACAGAATAGTAAACTGAAGTCCTATTTGGATCTGTGCAATGTGTGTGTGTGTGTGTGTGTGTGTGTGTGTGTGTGTGTGTGTGTGTGTGTGTGTGTGTGTGTGTGTGCGAGGGCATGCGCGTGTATGTTAGTGTACATGTGTATTTATGTAAATTTATGTGCATTTATGTGCGTGTGCATTCACACATTTATGAATGTTTGTGTATGAATGTGTGCATGCATATGTGTGCGCATTCCTACATTAATATTTGTATATGAATGTATTGATGTGTATGTGTGTGCGTGCGCATATGTGTGAGTATGTGCGCGTGTATAGTGTGTGTGTGTGTGTGTGTGTGTGTGTGTGTGTGTGCGCACACGCACGTTTTGTATGTGTGTGTGTGCGTGTGTGTGTGTGTGTGTGTGCGCGCGCGCGCGCGCGCGCGTGTGTGTGTGTGTGTGTGTACAGGCAAGCTGAAGCCAACACCCAAAGGCTGGATGCCGTTTTCTGCCGGACGGAGAGTGTGTCTGGGAGAGAGTGTGGCTAAACAGGAACTGCTGCTTCTTCTAGCCTGTTTCCTTAAGCGATTCACCTTCGCCTTGCCCGAGGGTGTGACCTATGACCCTGCCAGCGAAGCAAGCATCAGTATTGCTCATACCCCCAAACCATTCAAGATAGTTGCCACTCCACGCTGAAGGGAGACAGCTGGCTGGACACCTTGGAAAACAAACCATTCATCACGAACATTTGTATGAACATGTCCTGTTTATCATTGGTTCACTTAGAGCTGTATTTAATCAGATTCTTTCTGTCAACTAGCGGTTGGTGGTTTTATAGTGTGTGTGTGTGTGTGTGTGTGTGTGTGTGTGTGTGTGTGTGTGTGTGTGGTGTTTAATGGAATACATTTGTTTAGGAAGATGCTTATTGCTTCTGGCACTGGTGAACAAGAAACCGTTCTTCTCCAAAACAGTAATATATCACTTTTATCTTGTGTGTGAGGAAATTGCTACCTTTAGTGATGAGGAGAAATTAATGGTGACAGAACAGTGAAGCAGAAATTCCAGGTGAAACTGAGCTTTTTGAAAAAGAACAAGATGCAAAGTCAGATGGTGTGGACAGTAGGAGTGGTGTTGGTGACCCTGCAGACGTCAGCAAGATTACAATAGTTATGACGTCCAGCGACATGTTTCAATGGTGAATGATATTACTCAGATTGTGGCCTACCACATGAAGTGCCAGTGAATTCGGATTTTTTTTTTCGTTTTTCTTTTTTTTTGTGTGTGTGTATTGTCATAGCAGAAATACCTGTATGCGTCACATATCTGTTGACAACGACATGTACAGTAGGTCACTTGACAGTCAAAACTGCATGGAAACTAAAGTGCAAATGACTCAAGCATGTATTTGCCCATTTTCAATCATTTAAATCAATAAACAACTAAAGCGTTAGCATGTGGATCAAATGAACTGTATTCCAAAAGTTTGAAAAATAAAAAAAAGCATTAGACGGCGTTTTAATTCCGGTACAGCAAATGCAAGACAGTAAAGGAGTCAAAACTGTGGTGTAGTGGCTAGCGTCGTCGACATTCAGACAGGAAGATATTCAGTTCAATTCCTGTCAAAAGACATTTGTGAGGGTTAGGGTTCTGAACGCCTTCAGCCCATAACTGAGTGTTCAAAGAGCTCAAACGGGAAGACTGGACAATCACAGTTGAGTTTCATCCACTCAACAGATGCCGCATCTGTGAGAGTGATGCTCAAAGAGCCTGACCAGTACTTCTGGAGTGTACATCACTCGGGCCAGCTTGACTCAAAGAGAACAGTGTGATAAGAAGTTTTGAGTACAGCACTGTCATGAAGTCTGAGACCAGAACAGTGTTTCCATAGGTTCCTTCTTCATCATCCTCATTCACAATGATCTTTTTAAAGTACCCGATTCTGTGGTCCTTCAAGACCTGATCTCTTCGTGATCTTGGCGTTTACTTTCCTCTTCTCACCCTTGCCCGTGGTGAGTTCGTCAAGGTTGTCAGGTCTGGCAGGTTCAGAGGGATCATCACTGAATGGACATGGTGGCGCCCTCTGGAGAAAGGATGCTCACCCACGCCAGCTCAGGGACTACGCAGTTCTAGTCGTCCCGAGCTGGAAGGTTTGGAAGGTGGAGTCAAGTATTTAATTGATCAGAACAAGCATCACGGAACATTTTCCAAATAACTTGGCAATAGGTGATGTTTTGCCGGTGGGTTGCTTCATGATTCCTTAATGTTGTTCGCTCTCTGTGGAGTGCTGGTGCAGGGTTCGTTACAGAACAAACCCAAGTGTTGTTATTATGAGGGAATTGGAATGAGCTGTGTTGGAATGATACCACTGGGACACACACGCACGCACGCACGCACGCACGCACACACGCACGCACACGCACGGACACACACACACCACATACAGACAGACAGACAGAGAAGAAAAGGAGAGAGAGAGAGAGAGAAGAGAGAGAGGAGAGAGAGAGAGAGAGAGAGAGAGAGAAACAAGTCAAATATATAAGACAACGAATTAAGCTTCACTGAATGTCACTTTCCAGGGACTGCACAATCTCGACAAAGCAGGTCTTTCACGACCCGTGCATTTTACGGAGGCTT
>CM065718.1:10705774-10838274 GCA_033310375.1 Conus canariensis | reverse complement strand
TTATTGGTCATAGACTTATACATGGACATTCTATCTGAATCAACATAGAAATATAGTCTGAATCAACTTTAGGGGAGTACTTCTGGGCCGGTCCCAGAAGTACCCCCCTTGCATATCTCTTTTGTTTATGTGTTCATGGTTGTTATTTACTTGTTATAAACTCATACATGGACGTTCTACCAGAATCAACATTGAAATGTAGTCTGAATCAACTTTATGGGGGAGTACTTCTGGGCCGGTCCCAGAAGTACCCCCCTTGCATATCTCCTTTATTAATGTGTTCAGGGTTGTTATTTACTGGTTATAAACTCATACATTGACATTCTATCTGAATCAATATTGAAACCGAGTCTAAATCAACTTTAGGGGGGGGGGGGGGGGGGGGCAGTACTTCTGGGCCGGTACCAGAAGTACCCCCCTTGCATATCTCCTTTATCAATGTGTTCAGTGTTGTTATTTAATTGTCATAAACTCACATATGGACATTCTATTTGATTCAACATAGAAATATAGTCTGAATCAAATTTAGGGGCAGTATTTCTGGGCCGGTCCCAGAAGTACCCCCCTCGCATATCTCCTTCATTAATGTGTTCAGGGCTGTTATCTACTGGTTATAAACTCACACATGGAACATTCTATCTGAATGAACAATGAAATATAGTCTGAATCAACTTTAGGAGGAGTACTTCTGGGCCGGTCCCAGAAGTACCCCCCTTGCATATCTCCTTTATTAATGTGTTGAGAGCTGTTATTTAAAGGTCATAAACTCACACATAGACATTCTATCTGAATCAACATTGAAAACGATTCTGAATCAACTTTAGGGGAGTACTTCTGGGCCGGTTCCAGAAGTACTCCCCTTGCATATCTCCTTCGTTAATGTGCTTAGGATTTTTATTTACTGGCCATAAACTGATATATGACATTCTATCCGAATCATCTTTTCTGCCCCCCCCCCCCCCCCCCCCCCCCTCCCCAATGCATTTCTCGTTTATCAATGTGTTCAGGATTGTTATTTACTAATCATTATTCATACATGGATATTCTATGTGAATCATTATTAAAAAACGAATCTGAATCAATTGGAGAGGGAGTATTTCTGGGCTGGTACCAGAAGTACCCCCTTGCATATGTCCTTTATTTATGTGCTCGGGGTTGTTATTTATTGGTCAAAAACGCATACTTAACGTTCTTTCGGTTGCAGAAATTGTTATCTTGATTTATTACTTTTTTCATTGATTGTTTTTTAGACAATGAGTTGCGATGGGGAGGGGTGGGGGGGGGGGGGGGGGGGTGGGGGGAGAGAAAGACGGACGGGAACTTGCTCTTTCGTGTTAATTTTTTTTTATACATATACATGTTTTGCTTTATTTGTAAAATTCCTCACTTCGTGAAATGAGTAAGACTTTGCTCAATTTACGAAATCGGCAAAACATCTGCCTATTTTGTGAAATAAGCAAACTCTATGCATATTTCATGAAATGAGCAAAAGCAGCTTTTTTTTTTTTTTTTTTTTTTTTAGCAAAATAAGCACAAAAAAAAAAAAAATTTGAGAAAAAGTATTTGAACTGTGTGTGTGTGCACGCGTGTGCGTGTATGTGTGTGTGTGTGCGTACGTGTGTGTGTGTGTGTGTGTGTGTGTGTGTGTGTGTGTGTGTGTGTGTGTGTGTGTGTGTGTGTGCATGCTTGCGGGCGTGCGTGTGTGTATGAGCGCGCATGCGCACATGTATACATGTATGTGTATATGCGTGTGTGTTTGTGTGTGTGTGTGTGTGTGTGTGTGTGTGTGTGTGTGTGTGTGTGTGTGTGTGTGAGAGAGAGAGAGAGAGAGAGAGAGAGAGAGAGAGAGAGGTTTCTGAATAATTATCTCCTTGTCCTTTGATGTCTATTCAGCCTCACTGCTGAAGCCTTTAAACTGACTGAGCTGTCATCATAAGGACAGCCAGCAACGTGTTAAAGACGCGCTTGACAAAAAAAAAAAAATGAAGAAAGAGATATTCTTAAAGACAACAGATCCTAAACGACTACACCTAGGGATATGTACTACATAAGAAGTGAGTTCGGCCTTCAAGTTTTTTTTCGTTACTGCGTGAGTAGGCATCTTGGAGGAGGATTTCAGATCCCTCATCGATCCAAACGATGAAAGACTTACAGATGGAAATGGTGAGGGACAAGGGGATGGCCAGGGACATAGTGATGGTAAGGGACATGGTGATGATACTACTACCACTTCTTCTGCTGCTGCAGCTACTACTACTACTACAATAACAGCGGTAGCAGCAATTGCAAGTGCAACAACCGGAGTGGTTGTAACAACGCCAATAACAACTTCAGCTGCGGCAGCAGTGACAGTAACAACGACAACAACATCGACAACAAAATCGAGTAGTGTAGTGGGGTGCAGTGTTGCTCAGTACCGTGTAGTGCAATGTAACGCAGTGTTGTGTCATGTAGTGTAGTGTAGTGTAGTGTAGTGTAGTGTAGTGTAGCTCAGTGCAGTGTAGTGTAGTGTAGTGTAGTGTAGTGTAGTGTAGTGTAGTGTAGTGTAGCACAGAGCAGTATAGCGCAGCGCAGTGTAGAGCAGTGGGGTGCAGTGTAGTGTGGTGTAGCGTAGCGTCGTGTCGGATCGGGTCGGGTCAGGTCGGGTTGATTCAGACTATATTTCAGTGTTGATTCAGATAGAATGTCCATGTGTTAGTTTATGATCAGTAACAACAACCCTGAACACATCAATAAAGGAGATATGCAAGGGGGGTGCTTTTGGGACCGGCCCAGAAGTACTCCCCTAAAGTTGATTCAGATTATATTTTTTGTTGATTCAAATAGAATGTCTATGTGTGAGTTTATGACCAGTAAATAACAACACTGAACACATTGATAAAGGAGATATGTCTATGTGTGAGTTTATGACCTTTAAATAACAGCTCTCAACACATTAATAAAGGAGATATGCAAGGGGGTACTTCTGGGACCGGCCCAGAAGTACTCCCCCTAAAGTTGATTCAGACTATATTTCAATGTTCATTTAGGTAGAAAGGCGATCTATGAGTTTATAACCAGTATATAACAACCCTGAACACATTACTAAGAGGAAATGTGCAAGGGGGTACTTCTGGGACCGGCCCAGTAGTACTTCCCCTAAAGTTGATTCAGACTATATTTCAATGCTGATTCAGATAGAATGTCCATGTGTGAGTTTATTACCAGTAAATAACGACGCTGAACACATTAATATAGGATATATGCAAGGGGGGTACTTCTGGGACCGGCCCAGAAGTACTCCCCTCTAAAGTTGATACAGTCTGTATTTCAATGTTGATTTTGAAACAATATCCACATAAGTCTTCATAAGCGAGAAACAACATCCCTAAGCTCTTTAATACAGAAGATATGAAAGGGGGGTACTTTTGGGCCTGGTCCCAGAAAGACACCCCACCTGCTACAGAAGTACTCCCCGGGAGTACTTCTGGGTCCGCTAAAAACGGCCCAGTTTTACTCCCGGGAGTAAGTCTGGGCTGGGCCCAAAAGTACTCTCTCAGCTTCGGGAGGGTACATCTGGAGCCGGCCAAAGTTACTCCCGGGAGTACATCTGGGCTGGGCCCAGACGTACTTCCGGGAGTCATTCTGGTGCCGAGGGGGTCAGTTTGGGACTGGTACCAAAAATACTCCCCTGTCTAAAGGAATCAGCGTTACAAGATAGTTACAGAAAACAAACACTTATTTACAAAGTTGTCCATAGGGGGGAGTACTTCTGGGACCAAGGGGGGTACTGTCCCAGAAGTACTCCCGGGAGTCATTCTGGCGCGGGCCCAGAAGTACTCCCAGGAGTACTTCTGGGCGCGGAGTACTTTTGGGTTGTTACAGTGGCAACTCAACCTCACAGTTGGTTGCAGCAGGACCTACGAATAAAATCATCATCTATGAAAGGGCAATAAAAAGAATCCGGCTCGTAAAAAACATGTACACATATGTGTTCCAATACATCGAAGTACAACACTACCAATATGGCTATCACCTGAACAAAGTAACTGTAAAAAAGTACATCAAGCTCAGCCAATGGCTGGGCCTATGCAGCATTCATTACATCACTAGGCAGGCCAGCCAGCCAGCCAGTCATTACACACTGTTATCACATGTCTTGGTCAGTCTCTTTTTGTTTGTACAATATCTATATATCTATCCTTGTACACAATCACAAATTCCAGGTAATAATTCAATCCATTGTATACTGTCAACTAATAACAACGATTATCAGCTATCGCTGTTTTTTTCCTTGTCACTAAACGAAGGAAAATACACTGTATCATTATAGTTTGTCATCCTAATGATTTTAAACATACCGAGAGATGTGTGCAACATTTCCAAACTTTACACGTAGAAATTTTAAATACCAAGAGATGCATGTATGTCCACTCTCAACACAACAAACTCAAACAGCCCAGGAATCTATCGTGCTCTTAACTCATTAACTGATCAATATAATGTGCACATATCGCTGTTTTAAATAAAGCATTTTGTTCAACCACAATTCCTGAACAGCACACCTTAAAATAGTGATAGCTAAAACTACTCACAAAAAACACAAGTTGTGATTTACTACTAAGGTACTCTGTCGTTTAAACGGTGCACACACACCCAGTAGGTCCTAATAGAAGACCCAATAGGTCGAAACGCTTCGTGTTTGCTTTGTAATGTGTTCCTTTGTTTGATGGCACAGTTATTCTGTTTTTGCTCCAAGTGCATATACATATTGACGAAACCATGATCATAATAACGCCGAAGCCAATTTAAAAAAAAAAAATTAATATCAATATCAACAAACAATGGAAAACTCTGCCAAGGGAATAATTGGGAAAGGAAGGTGAAGGGAAGTGAACTATTGCACAATGATGTGAAGTGGGACTGGACTGAATCTCAACAAGCTTTTGATCATATGAAGGAGGAGCTTGCAAATCTTCCAGTGTTGATTTTCTTTTATTACCCTTCAATGCCTGTGGCTCTGTCAGTGGATGCCTCCAAGAGTGGACTGGGTGCAGCATGCCTAAGGGAAGAAACGCCAGTGGCGTTTGCTTCACGAGCCTTGTCGGGTGTCGAGACATGATATGCCCAAATAGAAAAGGAGCTCTCACCTGCTGGTCTTGCATGCTGCAAGTTTCATGAATTCATTTATGGTCAGCAGGTGACCATAGAGACTGACCACAAGCCTCTGACCACCCATTGTGAAGAAGCCTCTTCGTGCTGTGCCAGCGCGCCTACAAAGAATGCTTCTGCAACTGCAGAGGTACAACCTGCAATGTGTCTACAAGAAAGGAAAGGAGCTCTACCTTGCAGATGCACTTTCCAGAGCATACCCAGAAGAAGCACCAGAAGAAGCAGAGTTCGAGTATGACGTCATGACTGTGCTATCTATTTCACCTGCAAGGATGACAGGACTTCAGCAAGGGACACTGTTTCACATTTTCATGCAATCACTGGCGAAATTACTCAAAGGGAGGATGGCCTGAACACGACCAAAGCATTCGTCCAGATCGAAAACCGTACTTTCCGTTTCAAGACGAATTGGTAGTCGAGAATGACGTCATTCTGAAAGGACAAAGAGCAGTCACATCTGCAGCCCTGAGACAGACATACATAGCTGTCCTGCACAAAGGCCACATAGGGATTGAGGGCACCAGACAGCCCACTTGCAAAATGGTGTATTGGCCCAAGATGCGCCAAGACATCGGCTACGTCGTCTCCCAGTGTTCAGTTTGCAATCGCTGCAAAGCTCATCTCCAGAAACAATCCCTCATCAGCCACTCTATTCCTGAGTTTCCCTGGTCCACTATTGCTGCTGACACTTTTGACTAGGAACACTGCCACTACCTTGTCACAATAGACTCTTGTTCTGGGTGCTTTGAAATGGATTTGCTACCGGACACATCATCTCGTACAGTGATCAGAAAAATACAGCGTCTATTTGCCACACATGGCATATGCGAGAGGTTACTGACAGACAATGGCAGACAATTTGTAAGTCGTGAGTTCGAACAGTTCTCACAAGAATGGAACTTTGCACACATCACGAGCAGTCCCTACCACCCAAAGTCCAATGGCCTGGCTGGAATTGCTGTTAAACAGGCCAAGCAACTTCTGGAGAAATCACAGAGAGATGGCTCTGACATCATGCTGGGTCTGCTCAACCAGAGAAACACGCCAAGAGGCTCGATGGGATCACCAGAATTTGGAATTCACGGCTTACAGCTCCTTTCTTAAGCCTGCTTTCATCTTTTCCCACAAAACCACCTGAAACATAGGGCAGCAACACGCCAGCTGATGTATGTAAGTGCGTGTATTGATTTGTGTTGTGTTGTCTTGTGGTGTGGTGTTGTGTTGTGTTGTGTTGCGTTGTGCTGTGTTTTGTCGTGTCGTGTCGTATCGCGTTGTGTGTGTGTGTGTGTGTGTGTGTGTGTGTGTGTGTGTGTGTGAATGAGTGAGTGTGTGTGTGTGTGTGTGTGTGTGTGTGTGTGTGTGTGTGTGTGTGTGTGAGTGTGTATGTGTGTGTGTGTGTGTGTGTGTGTGTGTGTGTGTGTGTGTGTGTGTGTGTGAGACAGAGATACAGACAGACAGACAGTCAATCGGAGAGACAGACAAACAGACGGGGATAGAGAAAGAGAACGTCAATAGACTTGTTAAAAAAAAAATAAAAAAAAAACTTACAAATTATTTAGTTCCGTTTGGTGGTAATAGTATTTTCTGCTTTCACTTCGGTATCTCTGCACCTAAAAACAACAACAACAACAACAACAAAACTCAGTCAACTTTGGTTATTTTGCATGCACTCAATGTCTTTTGCACTTAAAAAATCCATTAAAAAAAAGAACTAGCCACGCAGTTACATTATCTGGTGCAGGTGTCCGCTGACAATTCTTTTCTTACTCTTAGTCCGTTGGGACTTTTCGCCTGTCTGTCCAAGGTGATGCTGCATTTCTTCTTCTGCGGACACTGTGGGTTGAACATGAAGTTCTTCAGTGCTGCCAAAGTCAGTGGACGCAGAGGGATGGTGGAGGGGCTCTCTAATAGTGGTAGTGGTAGGGTTTGAGTCTGTAGGTGATGTGCGAAGATCCCCTTCTTCTATTAAGAAAGTGAAAACCGTAGTCGCACCTTCTCGCCACGTTAATGTGGGTGTTTCCTCAGGGGGGCATGGTGCAGGTTGGACGCAACCTCTGTTGTGACTAACGCGGCACGGGAGCGGACGACTGGCGCTATATTAAAACTAGATCTCGGCCTCTCCAGTCAAGGAAAGCCGCAGGCTAGACCAGTCCAGATGGAGGAGTAAGGCCCCCACCGAAAAAGGAAGGAACTCTGTGCAGGCCCACCGGCGCGTGGACACGCCCTGACACTGCTCCAAGCCTTACACCAGCCATGGGATAAATGGCAAGAGCCGAAGTCGGATGTGCTGGTCCTGACTTGTCAGGGGCGTAACGGCAGCACAACGTATCCCCGCTCACATGACAGACAACCTTGGAGAATCTCGATGTGGTGCTCGACCGTTGAGGACCCGCCAGGGTGGAAGAGTGCCGGGCCCTGTGCCTCAAAGGGGCCCAACCAGAGGGAGAAACTCTACGGATCTCTGGAGGGCCTCCGCCGGACGGCAGCCTTCGTCAGTGCATCGGGGGTTCCTGTCTGAGCGAACGACGAAGAAGAGAAGAAGGAGTCTGTAGGTGACAGTGCTGGTGGCTCATTACTTAAGTCAAAGGAGGTGTCGATGGGTGGACAGCTGAGGGAATTTTTTGTTGTTGTTGAGAAAATCAAACGTTAAACTTTGAAAACATGATGGTAATAAATCTTCCTTCACACACACACACACACACACACACACACACACACACACACACACACACACACACACACACACACCAGCCAGTTTTAACCAGTTTTTAGCAGGAGGCATCATGAATTTGCTTTGATTGTTTGTACTTTTTGCCACGAGGAAATTATGTGCTGTGGAACATTTGTTTGTGTGTGCGTGTGTGTCTGTGTCTGTGTTGCCTATTTTGATGATGAGTCAGAACGTGCGTGCGTGCGTGCATGTGTGCGTGTGCGTGTGCGTGTGTGTGTGTGTGTGTGTGTGTGTGTGTGTGTTCCACGGTTTACTCAAGTCTAAGTGAGAGAGAGAGAGGCCTCTCAATTTGTATGGCAGCCTGAAAGCTGATAGCGTGGGGTGACAGGATTGCTAGGGAGTTGTCCCACCTAAAGTATAGACAGATTGAGTTCATGACCTGTCCGTGTGCATAAAAAGGTTACTGACATTGGCTGAAGGTGAGTCGGTACCAGTCAAAACGTAAACAACTGAAACTGTCGTTTGGCGTGTCGGGGCGCTCTAATTAAGGTGCTTGGCGCGTTGGCCCTTGGGCTCTGTATAGGCCAGCTCCCTCCCGTCTGCGCGTGCAGATTGTGATTGATTAGACCCATAAGGCCTGGCAACACTGTCCAAGAGCAATTTTCTAAAATTAGAAAGAATTCAAAATGAAGCAATGAGGTTGATCCCGGGAACCACGAAGGATACACCAGTTGAAACTATGCGATACCTGCTTGATCTTACTTAAATACTGGCAAGACAATATTTAGAACAGGTGAAGGCATATTTCAGAGCACTTTAAAATTCCTCAAATCCACTGCATGCAGCCGTTCAAGGAAACAAAAGGCACTCGGGTAGGACGTGGAATATCATGGATGGGACAGGCAGAACACAGTATACAGCTTGTGTGCCAGTAAGGAGAACTCAAAGAAACGAAGGAATGGGGAAAGTATCCAGACCACAACAAACGCCACAATCATGCCTTGCTTAAGGCTGTGTAGGACCAATTGACACAGGCTAGAACACCAAGGCTACATCAAAATGTTGTTATGCTACGCATAGTTATGTGGGGATTGACAAGCTCCTAGCATAACATTATCAGTCTCCAAAATCCATCGAAGTCGGAGTGTGGCTGCCCACGTGGCGGGGTAATCAAAAACGGCCACACACGTAATGTTCTCATCCCTAGCTGATGCATTTGTACCATAGTGTTTAAGTACTTCGGCTGTTCGGATGATCCATGGAGTCTTTAGCCAGGGTACGACAACAACAAACAAACACCTCTACCAAATTGCTATCGCTCCAGAACTGGGAAAAGACTGTCCAGAAAGGCCAGAAGGCAAAACTAAAACAGAAATTCAGATCCAGGTAGAAAACCTTGGCCCAACAGAAGATATTGTTTTATACACTGACGGTATCATCATCAAAGGTAAGTCAGGCTGGGGATACACTGTGTAGCAAAATGGCCAAACTATCCAGGAAGATAATGGTGCATACAGTTTCAGTCTTTCAATGGAAATAGAAGCAGTGACACAAGCATTCCACTGACTCTCGTCCACAGATCAGTTTAAAACTCAAAAAGCCATACTGACTGACTCCATGAACCTACTTCAAAAAGTGGAGAGTGGAATGGGAAGCCCTGTTCGGCATGAAGTAATGCGCAACCTTCCATTGGAGAGACTCATATGGATATACTGTCCTGGACATGCAGGAGTTAAAGGAATTGAGAGAGCAAACACATTGGCAGGCAAAGCAACAATAAGAACTGGAATACAGCTTGGCCGATTTGATGAGGTGAGAAAGCTGAAGAATCATCTAAATAAACAAAAGCAGAACCACTATACCATAAGCCATCTTTCAGATCTGAACGTCAACAGAGGAAGTAGCTGCACATCCATACTTAAAGGAAGACCAAGAAACAACACCAACCAACGAGACATTGAAATAATCTCAAGGCCAACACTGCAAAGTCTCCTAGCGATTGGGGCAATCTCATAATGACAGACACTGAGATAAGACTGAATCTCTCAGGGCCCCCATGTCTACTGTAGATGTGTGTTCACTGGTGGGTGTGCATCAGTGGGGCGATACAGGTATGTAAATTGGAGAGTCCAAAGATGTGAGTGTGTTTGCGTTGGGATGTGTGTGCGTGTGTGTGTGTGTGTGTGTGTGTGTGTGTGTGTGTGTGTGTGTGTGTGTGTGTGTGTGTGTGTGTGCGTGCGCGCGCGCGTGCATGCATGCGTGCGTGTGCGTGTGCATGTGTGTGTGTGTGTGTGTGTGTGTGTGTTATTGTTGTTGTTATTGTGATGTGTGTGCATGTGTGTTGTTGTTATTGTTGCCCTTGTTATTGTTCTTGTTACTATGTCATCTTCTGAAATTCATTTTCCATAAACAATTAAAGGGGTGCGCATGCATGCACACTCACACACACACACACACACACACACACAGACACACACACATGCAGGCATGCACGCACATACACATGCGCATGCGCTTGTGCTTACGCGCATGCACTTGTGCTTACGTGCACACACATGCACATGCATGCATGCACACATACATGCGCACACACACACACACACACACACACACACACACACACACACTCACTCACTCACTTGCAGGTGTGCGCGCACACACACAGGCACACACACACATAATTAAATGTACACATACATGTGCAGAATGTGGGCGTGCAGGAGCATGCTTACACAAGCCCACAAATCACACACACACACACACACACCCAAGGTAACGGTAATGCCAGTGGCCGCACGCTCGTGTGTTCCGAGTGTTCTACACTGATTCCTTGGTCAAGAACTTACCTACCGGACTATATGTTGTGTGTTTTTATTCGCTCCCACCGAAAATACATGTGTCAGGTATGTGCCTCCAGATTTATGACCCCTCAGCTTCTTTCGGAGATCGAGAAAGAAAAAAATGAAAATGGGCAAGAAAATGCAGGCCAGCGAGATGATATAGCAGATATTCGTAATGTCGGTAATCGTTGTCAAGATCAAAACGAACAGACAGAGGTCCCCGATGTGTGTTCTAGTCACTTTAAAGATGTTTCGGCTGAAGGCTTTTCAAAAACAGATTTCTTTCTTGAAAAAATGAATGTCTCTATGTTAGATTTTAAATCTACCATCACTGACAGAATGGACAAGCTGTGTTCCATCATACGGCTGAAAGACAACAAAGTCACACATACAAAGGACAGTGTCACTCAGACACAATCTGTGACATCAACAAACGAAAGAAAAACACCGGTGTCAGACAAAAACATATGCAAACTAGGCCTAACTTTTTCTGATGTTGTAAAAGTCAAGAAATCTGCCCAACATACAGTGGACAATCAGAATGACGTAAAAACAAATGACGTAAAACAGGCTGTAAAAAAGATATAACGTCACGAGAAAGGTCCTGATCTCAAGTGTCGAACCCATATCGATACTGTCCAAAGAACAAAAAGTACAGGAAACACCCAACAAACTAATAAAAAGAGTTCCCCCAAACCTTGCCACCCCTCAGCTGTAAACAACATTTCAATTCTACAAGCAAACAATTCGGAGAGATATGAAACTGGCAGCAACTCCGACCTCCCCAAAGTTTTGATCGTCTCGGATTCTGTGTTAAACGGCATATGTGAAGAGAGACTAGGTCTGGGGTATGGTTTGCACGTTGTTAAACGTCAGAAGTGCAAACAATAAAGGAATGTAAGAATACTCTGTTGGACAATACAGTGGATTATACAGATGCCATTGTACTCCATGTAGGTGTGAACAATCTCAAAAACACAAAAGACACTCAGGAAACATCAAAAAACTGTCAAGCTCGTTCAAAGTCTGAGAAAGAAATATCCCAAAATGCTTATCATCATCAGCCGGGTCGCTCCTACCAGACTTTCAGACCTAAACACAAAACGTGAAATATTCAACGCCCATGTATTGTCTAGTCTTCATGGTGATAAGAACGTATCGTTTGTATCTCATGAAAATGTCAGCAACAAGACCCAGTACATGCGGGACAACATCCACCCTTCAAAACGAGGTTTGAGTGTCTTTGCTGGGAACCTGGGTCGTCATCTTCACCACCTGTTTTGGTCCAAACCAAGACGACCTGCACGACCTGCCCCCAGCAGACCCTACAGGGATGATGGACCCCGTCCACGGCGACAGTACCGGCACCACTACAGCTACATGGCTCCGGTGCCACCGCCACGGCGTGGCTTCTTCCGCTGGTTTCCATGACTGTCTATCTGACAACTGTGTCAATGCTTTGATTGCATTTAACATCGTCATTTTTGTTATATCTTTTTGTCCCCAGTTAAACTGATTTCTCCCACCTAAGTACATGACTTTGCGGATTCCTCTAGTGGAATAGTTTCGTTTCCACCTGTTTGCATTCGTCTGTTTATTTTACTCTCTTTTTTTCCCCCCTAAAAGCGTTAGTAATTTTTGTTACTGTTTTGACTTTTTATGGCTAAAGAGCCCAAAATAGACATACTGCAGTGGAATTGTCGCTCGGTGGCAACTAACATCTCCCACCTTCAAGAGCACATTGCAGATAATTCATTCTCCGTTTTAATTCTGCAGTCACTAAATGTGTCTAGATATAAACTACCACGACTGGCAAACTTTTTCTATCCCCCAGTGTGTCAACAGACTGCTAAAGGCGAAAAAGTGTCTACAGCCATCTACATACATGAACATCTGTCTTACCGCCTTATAACATCGCCGGTTCCAGAAAATGCTGCAAATATTCACTCATGCGCAGTGTGTGTAAGATTCGATAAGTCGTTAACACTCAACATAGTTTCTATATACCTCCCAAAAGGAGTTTTTGACTGTAACACTGACTGGTTACGTACTATAGACGTGCAAAATCAGAAGTGGTTGATCGCCGGCGATTTCAACGAACATGCTCCCTTCTGGGACAGTTGTTGCTCTAAAGTTAGCTCAAATCGCCTGGTAGAAAATATTCTTGATTCTGGCCTTTACCTTCGAAATGATGGGCGTGTCACTAGACTGCCAGATGTTCCTAACCATAGACCCTCAGCAATTGATCTTTCTTTCATCTCCGCATCTTTAGCTCTTAGCTGGTCCTGGCAGGTTGATAAAGACACTTTGGGAAGTGACCACCTCCCTATTACCATATCCCTCAGAGGTTTTACAGTTGCACAAGACAACACAGTTGATAAAATTCCAAAATATAATTACAAACGAGCTGACTGGGAGAAATTCAAATCTATTTTAATGTCTTTTAATGTAACAACTCTTTGAAAACCAGGATGTTGAAACTACGTACACACATTTTTCTGAATCGGTCTTGTACGCTGCAACCAAATCCATTCCAAAAAATAACCACAAAAGAAGATCAGTTCATAGCGGAAATGTGTGGTGGACGGAATCCTGCAAACGTGCTGTTGATGAAAAGAAACTAAAATACAAAGAATATGTTAAAGACAAGCCGAAAAACAACGTCACTATGAAACGGGCCAAGAATATGAGCAGCAGAGTCATTGAAAAAGCTAAATGGGACCACTGGTCGTCCTTTTGTCTCACCGAAGTCTCTGATCATCACGACGTTAAAAAAGTTTGGACAAAGGTCCATGAAATGAAACAGGGAGTGAATCTTCCAATTTATCCAGTTACTTTAGAAAATGAGCAATTTCCAACTGCTGCTCAAAAAGCCGAGGCGTTCGCAGATCTGTTTGCAAAGAATAGTTCCACAAATAGCCTTTCTGATAAATGCAAAACTATGAGGGGAAACTCAAAGAATAACGATATGTACTGTGATCCAGAAGAAAAAAATGACCATTATCTAAACGCAGATATCACTCTACAGGAATTAAAAAATGCAATAATATTATTACCAACAAAAAAAAGATCAGTTGGTCTGGATGCACTTTCGAATGAGATGTTAAAACACCTGCCAGATAATTTTGTATCGTTACTTCATAACATCATAACAAAATGCTGGCAAGATGGAAGTATCCCTTCTGTTTGGAAAGAATCTGTAGTCGTACCGATCTTAAAGCAGGGCAAACCTAGATCCAACATAAATAGTTACCGTCCGATTGCCCTCACCTCTCACACGTGTAAGTTAATGGAAAGAATTGTTTTAAGTAGGCTTGTATATCACTGTGAGAAACGTGGTATAATTCCGGCTATACAAGCAGGCTTTAGAAAGGCAGATCAACGACAGACCATCTGGTAAAATTGACGACTCATGTAAAACAACAATTTGCATGAAGAAAAAATGTCCTCGCCACTTTCTTTGATGTCAGAAAAGCGTATGATCATGTTTGGCATGAGAGACTTCTATATAAACTGAAAACCATTGGCCTTTCTGGTCATGTATATGTAGAAAGAAACTCGTGGAGAGCGTGGCAGCAGAGAGTCCTCAGAAGAGAAGCCCCCTTCAAGCAAGTGTTTCGGCCCTTATCTCCTGACACTCTAGGGGGGTTGGGCCACACCCGGTTCATGACTCCGGATGTCCCTCTGCTACCCCTTTTTTTCCCATCTTGGGACGAGCCATGGCTGGGATTCGAACCCATGACCTTCTGGACATGCTCATTTTCCACTTAATGACTCGCGCTTTAACCACTGAGCCACAGGGACACCTGATATTTGAAGGGAAATTAAGCCTTATGAAGTTCACTTTTGTTCCTCCTTGACCAGATCCAGCTTGAACACCTCTCTGCCGCTTCTGCCATTGCTTTCAGGGCTCTGGTTTTTTCCCTCCCTGCAACCGAGAGCTGTTTCATGAGGCTGTATGCAGACGTTCCTACAAACCCCCTAGCTCCAATTTCTGCAGTGAGGACTTTGACCTGATAGCCTTCTCTCCTCAGGCTGTTTGCCAGATCAGCATACTTTTCAGTCTTGTAGATTTGAGCTGCCTCCATTCTGTTCTCATATGGCACCGTGAGCTCGATCATGATCAGCTGCTTGGTTGACTTACAGTGGACTACTATGTCTGGTCTCATGCCACTCTTGCTGATGATCTCTGGGTGACTCTTCCATTCTGGGAGGTCTGCAGTGCACTCCCAGTCATCTGCCCCGTCCAGCAGATTCTGCCTGCATGTTTCGAGTGGCACTGTTGTTCTTGGCCATGATTTGCTGCCTCCTGCCGTGAAGAATGTTGCGGGTGCTTTTGGAGTCCTGATTTTCCCTTTTGTGGTGTTGGTACTAGCCCAGACTACTTGTACAATCTCTTTGAGCACTTGGTTGTGCCTCCATGTGTACCTTCCTTGAGCCAGGGCTACTTTACATGAGCTTAGGACATGCTCCACTGTTTGTTTTTCATAGCAGAGGGGCATGCAGGATCGTCTGTTTTCCCCCACTTCACCAAGTTTGCATTTGAGGGCAGAAGGTCATATGCAGATCTGAGAATGAAGCTGATCCTGAGAGGGGCCATGTGCCAAATGTCATTCCAAGTGAGACTTCTTTGGAGTGCATTCTCCCACGTTGTCCATTGCCCTTGCTGGCTCTGCTGGACTGCTTTTTGGAGTCTTTTTTGGTCTTCTTCTTTTCTCATCTCCTGAATCATCATGTCTCTTTTGGCTTTTCCTTTGGCCTTTGACCACCATTCAGTTTTGGTCACCCCCAGTCCTTGTCTGTTGGTCTGTGTGTGTCCTGTTATTTCTCTGATCTTGAGACTTTCTTTTGCAGAATCCATCGCCTCTTGAACTTTCCATTTTCTGCCTGTCTTCAGCTGGGGCTTGATTGCTTCTACCACCTTGTCTCCTGAGTCCTCCAGCATGCTTTGAAGTCTGATCTTCCCTGCTTTGTATTCCTCCAGGATGGATTTCAGTGGTAGTTTCAGCTTTGCTTGGCGACAGTACAGCGCTATGTCAGTCAGACAGGGTGGGACACCAAGCCATTTCCTTGTGAACTTGTTGATTTTGGCTTCCATTGCCTCCACTATGCTGGTGCAGATGTCGTATATCATCAGAGGCCATAGGAGCTTTGGTATCAGCATGAACTGCAGACACCAGACCTTGTATTTGCCAGGGAGCCCACACTGGTCAATGGTCTCCAAGCCTTCCTCCGCCATCTGCTTGGTTTCTTTTGCTCTTTGTGTGTCTTTCAACGTATCATCATACCATCTTCCAAGGCTCTTGACTGGTTCTTCTGTGACTGTTGGAATGGCCTGGTTGGCAACACTGACGACCACAGATCCGGCCACTTTTCCTTTCCTCAGTGAGAGACTCCGTGATTTCTTTGGCTTGAACTTCATTCTGGATGAGGCAACTATGTCGTCCAGCCTCTCCAGCACATGACGTGTCTCGTCTTCTCTGGATGAAATCACTGTAGTGTCATCCATGAAGGCCTTGAGAGGAGGCATCTTGTATCCCTCGCCAAGGTCTGTTTGTCTCGCGTTGTTTGTTGCTGCTTTCAAGATGAGTTCCATTGCCAGCACGAACAGTATTGGGGAAATTGCACAGCCCATTGCAATACCCACTTCCAAGTTGATCCAGTCTGTTGTGTACTCCTTGGTAGAGAACCGCATTGAGAAGCCATTGAAGTACTTCTTGAGCATGTCGCGGATGTTCTTTGGCACATGGTACATCTCAAGAGCCAACTGTATCATCTCATGGGGCACAGATCCATATGCGTTTGCCAGATCAAGCCACACTACGTCCAGGTCTCTCTTTTTTGTTTTTGCTTTTTGGATTGCATCCCAGATCATTGTGGCGTGTTCTACACAGCCAGCCACGCCTGGGATGCCACCTTTCTGGACTGACACATCCAAGTACTTGTTTTCCATCAGGTACTTGGTCAGCCTTGCTGCCATGACAGAGAAGAAGATTTTCCCTTCGACGTTCAGTAGTGATATTGGCCTGAACTGGCTGATGTCACTTGAGTTTTGCTCTTTGGGGATGTACACACCATCTGCCGTCATCCACTGGCCGCTGAAAACCATTGGCCTTTCTGGTCATGTATATAACTATATCAAAGCATTTCTGACCAACAGAAGTATAGAAACAAAGATACAAAATGTTTATTCCAGCAAGAGATATTTACAAATGGGCATTCCCCAGGGATCGGTAATCGCTCCGCTACTTTTTAATATTCTGATATGCAATCTCCCAAAGCATTTATCTAACAACTGCTCCTTGGTGCAATACGCTGACGATATTTGCATGTGGATGAACGTAACTTTAAAGAAGAAAACTTCAGTGAGATCTGTCAATTTCATTAAAAAAACCATATCAGCGTGACCTAGATAATATAGCAATATTCATGTTTGAAAACGGCCTTAGTTTATCGGCAGAAAAAAACCCACATGATGTTATTTGATGCTGGTGGAAGTATGTGCAATATTCTACTTTTAAGGTAGATAACAATGTATTGAATTATGTCACCGAGATAAAATTTTTAGGAGTAAATATGACCTCTAAGTTAACTTGGAACAACCATATTGAACATATTATCAACGAAGCCAGCAAATCTCTTAATCTTCTTAAAGTGATCAGTAAATAAAATTGGGGAGCAGATACACAAACTTTAGTACACCTTTCGACATCTCTCGTAAGATCAAAATTATCATACGCACAAGAAGTGTTCTTCAGCGCACCAAACTACTTACTTAAAAAGTTGCAAAGCATAGACTGCAAGGCATTTAGACTCGCACTAGGTGTTCCATTTCATGCCAGTGCATCAGGAACGTATTACGAAGCCGGAGTTCTGCCCCTTGACGACTATAGAAACTTGGCCTGTGCTAAATTCATCTTACGTAGCTCAGCTGTTCAGAACTCAAGCAAAGATGAATTAGCTTTACGATCAGATTTCCATTTCCCGAAGCGAGCTAGATCTATTAAATCTAATACAACTATAATGACATATTCCTCAAAATTACTGAAAGACGCTGAGATTGATCCCAAGAATATTGCTGATCGTTTTCCTGTATCCCCGATTCCAAATTGGGAATTGCACACTGCACGTTTTGATTATAAATATACTGATCTACAAAAGAATGTTAACAATAATATATTGTCCTCTCTTGCCAGATCTCATATCGATAGTAATTATTCACACCACCTTAAAGTTTTTACCGATGGATCACTGCTAAATGAAAAAGCTGGAAGTGGTTTTGTTATTCCTACCCTTAAAGTTGAACAATCTTTTCATCTCGGGAAGGGGTATTCTATCTTCACGGCTGAGTTTGTGGCAATTCTAATGGCGCTTAACTTTCTTGTTGATACTCCACTTACTATCTACAAAGCACTTTTCTGTGTGGATTCTAAATCTGTCCTACAAGGCCTTGAATCTATTGCTGTAAAAAATCGAGGTGAGATGATTTTAGAAATAAAACATCTTGTCAGTATTCTTATATCGAGAGGTACAACAGTTGATTTTTGCTGGATCCGTCTCACTGTGGGATTTCTGGTAATGAGTGGGCTGACCGGGCAGCCAGAAAAGGAGCACGAAAGTCCGATGAATCCATTGAAATCAACATTCCTCTGTGTTTATACGAAGGATGTGGTCTCTTAAAAAAGACGTGTATTGAAAAGGTTTATGAAGCCTACAAAAACTTGGTTCTTATTAAAATACATCTACCTCACTCCAAACTGCTCTGCTGTGACAAATCCCAGTCAGCTACTTTTTCTTCTAGCAATGCGGCTAAAGTGGAAAGATTACCTATCAATTGGCCAACACAAACGTACTTGAAAAAAATAACCGAAAACTTGAATCCCTGTTTTACAGGCTTAAGCTAAACGCTTTCCGTACAAAACTCCGCAAAAATTTAAATTGCATCTGCGGAGCAGTTGAAAGCTTTACAACTCGGCATCTTCTTTTCCACTGCGCATATTTCAAAAATGAAAATCCTGACTGCCTGCGACCTGATGGCACGTGTATTTTTCAGAACTTACAAGGTCTTGTTTCTTTTGTTAATTCCTCGATGATTAGTCCAATGGGCTCTTTTTTGTAACAAGTGTTCCTATAGATATGAGCGCTTAACATTTTGGTTATACCAGATATCCTGTACTCCTTTATGTTTTAATACTTGCTTTGTGCTAATGTTTAGCCTAGTTGTAAAGAATGTTAGTATGAATCACTATATATAGCTAACTGCTCGTAACAAATCTTATCGGTCCATCAACACACACACACACACACGCACGCACACCACGCACGCACCACACACGCACGCACACCACGCACGCACACACACACACACACACACACACACACACACACACACACACACATGTATACACACGCTATTTCCCTAACTCTGTCTAAAATCACTTTATGTGAATAGACGTTAAATTGAAGAACGAACGAACAACACACACACACACACACACACACACACACACACACACACCACACACCCCACACACATATGCATACACACACTATACATACACCGACATACACTCGCGCACCGCATACACTGGCTCACACACATTGGCCCATGATAACACACCAGTGCACACACTTATACACACACACGTGTCCACTCACCACTTATACTTACAATGGTAATAATGGCACAGCCAGTGTTAGGTAGGTACCTAAAGTCTGACCAGCGCTATGGGCTAATGCGTAAGTCAGACGTCAGCTAATTCGTAGCCACAAAACCCCCCTTCTTAAATTCTCTCATCTTAAATAGTAAACAAGTGGGGTAACTTTTGCTCCCATAAGAAAACCTAACACAGAGTAACTTTTATTCAAGACTGGCACAGCCTTTTAAACTTGAATAAAGTCAGACAAATACAAAGACGAACAATCTAATAGTGGGGGAAAAAACAAGCACAGGCCAACAACTTAATTGTCTTCATAGTAGACTTAGCAAAATTTGGACTTAAGGAGGGAGGAGGAGGGGGGGGGGGGGGGGGGAGGGAGGGGGGAGGTTGGAGATGGAGAAATTAGGAACATGAAATTAAGAAAATATATTACAGATATGAAAACTCTTCACTAGCTGCACAGGGGAACCATCGCAATCCCTTTTGAAGGCAGATATATTTGTATTGCCTGCTCCGAGGCCTTTCGTCCGCTGGGTCGGAACTTATCAGGGAGACACGGCTGGTTGTGTCTGCGCTCCTGGCGTCAAATAGAGACACACCACAGTCGATAATAACCGTGGTGTTCTCACCACCAAGGGTGCAAAAAAAAAGACAATGGTGAGAGATCTTATTATTCAGTGGAAAAAAGATAGTGGTAAGAGATCCTGTTATTCAGTGGAAAACAGATGCTGGTGATAGATCCAGTTATTCAGTGGAAAAGAGAATAGTTGTGAGAGGTCCATTTATCTAGTGGAAAAGAGATAGTGGTGAGAGATCCTGTTATTCAGTGGAAAAGAGATAGTGGTGATAGATCCAGATATTCTGTAGAAAAGAGATAGTGGTGATAGATCCATTTATTCAGTGGAAAAGAGATAGTTGTGAGAGTTCCATTTATCCAGTGGAAAAGAGATAGTGGTGATATATCCAGTTATTCTGTGGAAAAGAGAGAGTGGTGAGAGATCCAGTTATTCAGTTAAAAAGAGATAGTGGTGATAGACCCTGTTATTCAGTGGAAAACAGTGGTGATAGATCCAGTTATTCTGTGGAAAAGAGATAATGGTGAGAGATCCAGTTATTCAGTGGAAAAGAGATAGTTTTGAGAGATCCTGTTATTCTGTGGAAAAAAGACAGTGGTGATAGATCCAGTTATTCTGTGGAAAAGAGACAGTGGTGATAGATCCAGTTATTCTGTGGAAAAGAGATAGTTGTGATAGATCCTGTTATTAAGTGGAAAAGAGATAGTGGTGATAGATCCAGTTATTCAGTTGAAAAGAGATGGTGAGAGATCCAGTTATTCAGTTGAAAAGAGATAGTTGTGATAGATCCTGTTATTCGGTGGAAAACAGTGGTGATAGATCCAGTTATTCTGTGGAAAAGAGATAAAGGTAAGAGATCTAGTTATTCAGTGGAAAAGAGATAGTTGTGAGAGATCCTGTTATTGTGTGGAAAAAGACAGTGGTGATATATCCAGTTATTCTGTGGAAAAGAGACAGTGGTGATAGATCCAGTTATTCTGTGGAAAACAGTTGTGATAGATACTGCTATTCAGTGGAAAAGAGATAGTTGTGATAGATCCTGTTATTCAGTGGAAAAGAGATAGTGGTGAAAGATTCTGATATTCTATGGAATAGAGATAGTGGTGATAGATCCAGTTATTCTATTGAAAAGAAATAGTTGTGATAGATCCTGTTATTCAGTGGAAAAGAGGTAGTGGTGATAGATCCTGTTATTCTGTGGAAAAAAGACAGTGATGATAGATCCAGTTATTCTATTGAAAAGAGATAGTGGTGATAGATCCAGTTATTCTGTGGAAAAGAGATAGTGGTGAGAGATCCAGTTACTCAGTGGAAAAGAGATAGTGGTGAGAGATCCTGTTATTCTGTGGAAAAAAGACAGTGGTGATATATCCAGTTATTCTGTGGAAAAGAGACAGTGGTGAGAGATCCTGTTATTCTGTGGAAAAAAAGACAGTGATGAGAGACCCAGTGGTTATGAATTATAATCTAGTTTGATACATTTTTTTGGTTTCATTTTCAGTTTGGATAATCTTTTATTTTATTCAGCTATAGGGTAGAGGTTAATTTTTTATGTGCATCCAAACTGCATTCATGGTAAAAGAAAAAGGGAAATGCAAAAGTATATAGCAGCTGTATTTTGTATATCAATTTTGTACTTGGTGCCTCATTTGGCACATTTGGTAATCGTTAGTTTTTGCTTGGCATGTTGGTGGAGGAGAGGATCATGTAACCATCAAGCGAATCATAGTCTGAAAAACAAACAAACAAGTCCTTATTTACATCCCAGTACAAATGGAATACAGTTCACTTGGAAGCAGCTATTAAAGTCTAGAAAAGCAAGTACAAGTCTTTGTTTACATACCAAAACAGTGGGGATACGATTTATTCTGTAGGAGCTCCTGATATGCCCTCCAGGTGAGGCGTAATGAATATAAGTTGTACAGTTGTAGCAAGCAGTTGGCATTTATATCCAATGAACCAACAAACAGTTCATATCAAGAGCTGACAGAGATGAAGGCCCAGCATCATTGTGGTAATTGTATTGCTTCTGTCCACAAACAGTAATCATTGTTTAAATACAATGGTCAAAATACAGTCCTCCAAATGTATTCTAATTCAGTAGTTGTGGTGCTAGTTATATTACTGACAAAACCATGGTACTTTGATATTAGAGAGAGAGAGAGAGAGAGAGAGAGAGAGAGAGAGAGAGAGAGAGAGAGAGAGATCAAATATAACTGACTTAAAGACGTACATAATTATCAGGGTAAAAGTGTGTGTGTGCCAGCTTTACTAAACAGATATGTCCATATACGCACAGGCATGAAAAAAGAAAGTCATACATGGAAGATGAGGTCTGTAAACTTGCTGACACAAGTCTAACACATAAGTATGAACTTTGTCATAGAATGTGGATGTGTGTGTGTGTGTGTGTGTGTGTGTGTGTGTGTGTGTGTGTGTGTGTGTGTGTGTGTGTGTGCGTGCATGCGTGCGTGTGTGCGTACGTGCAGAGCATGCACATGCCTCTGTTTGTGTCAGTATGTCTGTTCTTAAACCTGTGAAGTAATTTTACAGTCTGGTCAGATGCTGGAAAGTGGGGTCAATTTTTCTGTAAACCCACTTTTTTTTCGTTAACACAGTTTCTTTTCACATTGTTTTCTCTAATCATCTATAATTGAAAATTTTTTTAATTTTTTTTTAAATTTTTTTTTCCCAAAGCATAGAGCAGTATGAATACATAAACAAAACATAAAGCATCAAATGTACATTTCTTATGCTTTTTTTTAGTATTTAGAGCAGAGAGAGAGAGAGAGAGAAGAAGAAGAAGAAGAAGAAGAAGAAGAAGAACAAAATACGGGTATCAGTAGCATTTCAAAGATTGGGTACATTTGTTGCGTATTATCCGACATGCTGTTAGTAGGATGCATGCATATGCACATGGTTACATATAGACATCTTTTGCTGTATCATATTGGCCTCAGTTATAATTTTGCATGATCAAGATATAGTCAGTTCCCTAGAAATGTTGGTAATTAAATAACTTCTCTGTATTGTATGTATAGTTATGGTAAAGGTTCAATATTGCATAGTAATGGGATATATGTAGACCATTTATTGCAAAAATGTGTGTGGTCCATTTTTAAATATGCATTATATTCTTCAGTTTTATATCTTATTTTTAATTTATTGAGAAACACGTTTAATTGTGGGACATTGTTTTTTGCTTTGCAGTTGAATATGTAATATTTTGCAAAGATCATTATAAAGTTAAATACTTCATCACTAGTAATAACACTGTCATGACCAAGCAAGACAAAGGATTCCGTGATCCTAATATTCTCTGCATTTATACATTTCTCTTTCATTAGATTAGTAAGTGAATTCCAAAATATCTGTACATGTCTGCACTTCCAAAATATATGATCAATGCTATCTTTAATATCTCTGCAGAAATTGCACTTATCATTATTTACAACTCCCATCTTATTTAAGACAACATTGGTACCCAAACATCTATGCAATATTTTTAGCTGAAACCACTTTAGCTTTACTTCACTAATTTTGTGTGTAGTTAAAAAGCAGTCTTTCCAGTTATGATTCTTGGCTAGCTTCGTGTCCCACACATGAGAACATTTTAGTGTCTCATTGTTAGCAGTTAGAATATCATAATATAAATTTGTGCCTTTATGAGTGGAAAACAATTGTTTAAAACACAGTTGTGTGTCTGTATACTTGTTATTCTTTACAATGATGCCAAACCTTTTCGCAAAATCTGTTATTATTGAAAATATTTTAGTAATAATGTAGATGTTCTAAAGAAAAAGATTGATGAAACAAAACTTGACAATTTACTGGTAAATTAGAGAAATTTTCAACTTTTAAAATGTCAAGGGAAAAAAATACATAAAGTCATGGGAGAACATTCTAGTTTCATTTAAGTGAAGGATTTTAGTATTAAAATGATCTAGATAAACATTTGAGTTCTTTCTGTAGATTAGAACATTCTTGAAAGTGCATTTGAAAATTCAGTACAGCCACTTTTTTGGGAGGTAAGGAGCTTGTACATGCGTGTGCGTGTGTGCATGCGTGTGTGTGTGCGTGTGTGTGAGTGAAAGAGAGACCAGACAGCTTGTAAGTTTAACACTAACGCTGGAAAACCTAGTGGACGCTTCCCTGAGTGTGTTTGTCAGTAGTACATTGCTTTAATTTGGTGGCAATATGGCGAACTTTTAAAGGCAATATGAAAAGATCTGTCTTTGAGAGGAATTACAATGGTTCCCATATGCTGCCAGTGAAGAGTTTAGTATTTATATTGTATATTTCTAATCTTATGTTCTCATTTTCTTCTCTCTCACCCCCCCCCCCCCTCACCCCCCCCCCCCCCCCCCCCCCCCCCCCCCCCCATTTTCTTTTTTTTTTCTGTTTTCTTTTATTCAGATCTTTGCCAAGTCATTTATGTAATCATGGAAGAATTGTTAGCCTGCACTTGTTTTCCCCCACTACTAAATTGTTCAGAACTTTTAAAGTTTGGCACCATACCAACAAAATGCCAAGGTTATAACTGTAGCAGAATTCCCGATTTTTTTTGTCATGTCCACACAACTTTTAATCTAACTTGGGGAACTTCACAAACCATTAGTTTGACTGTTTAGCTATGCTATTGGTAGAAGTCTTCCTGTAGAGCCAAAACACTGAAGTTTTCTCTCGGATAGTGTTGTTTTAAGACAGGTCAGTGGCCGCTCCTTCTGTAAACAAAATGACCCCTGAAATCATCATTCAGTTGTGTGTAATGTTATTTCAGTGTTATGTTGGGGGATTTTCTTCACTCCTGATAAGACCCCAGTGCAGGGTCTTCCTTGTATCATACATAGACACAGTAAATAATGTAGTGTAAACCCTAGGGACAGCAAATTTTTGAGTCAGGGCCAGATTAGGTGTGTGGATGGTGAGAGAGGAATTTCAAACATTTCATCTCAGAGTGAAACCATGTGTTTCATTTGCTTCTTCATTCCTTTTTTTCATTGTTGCTTGTACTGTTGTTTGTGTGGGTGAAAGTGATTGTGCGGGTGAAAGTGATGGCAGGAGAACAAATGCTTTCGTTTATGATGCAGGAAACGATTTTGCCGGGAGGCCGTACATCTGTTCCTTGGACACAATGAGCGAAGGATCCAAGGACATTGTCTTTGCGGACTTTTCTCAGACATGGAAGCTTCACCGGAAAATTTCCCACAGTGCTCTGAGACACTACATGGCAGGGTCACACCTTGACAAGGTCGTGCATGAGGTCATGACCAAAGTAGCAGACAGAATGGCAGCAGAGCCGGAGCCTTTTAACCCCCGCCCTTACAACTCCATCCTCATGTTTCACCTCCTCGACTCCATCTGTTTTGGGGAAGCTAAACCCTACAATGATCCTACCGTTCACCGACTCGGCGAATTCTTTGAGGTCGCCAGCAAAGAAATAGGAAGTGGATTCCTTGAAGATGTCATTCCCTTCTGAAGTATTGGCCAACAAAACGTTTTCAGCGGGTCATTGCCATGATGTCTGAGTTTCTGGAATACATTGAGAAAAATATTGAAAAGCATCGACAGAGCTTTTCCCCTGACAATCCTGCTGGCTTGGAAAGAGGCTGAGCGGGAAGAGAGTGCAGAGGTCATGGCCATGTTTACAGACGTCCATGTTCGACAAACCATTTCAGACCTGTTCTCGGCCGGGGTGGACACGTCACGAATGACCTTGGACTGGGCCATGCTGCATATGGCTGGACATCCTGAGGTACTGTCCACTCACAGGATACACATGTACAGACACACAAGCATGCACACTGATATACAGATGTGTACATTTGTCTGGTTATGTATGAGGTCAGCTTATAACATGTATGGGTTTTGCAGATAAGTTACAGTTTCTTTGAAACAATCATCATCAGTCATCTAGTTGTTCATTTAGTGTCCGAGTGTGTGTGTGTGTGTGTGTGTGTGTGTGTGTGTGTGTGTGTGTGTGTGTGTGTGTGTGTGTCACATTTGTCAGGCATTAGTTTCTTAATTTCATACATTCCCAGCACCAGTGTAAATGTGTCCATAAGAAAAATATAATCACTAGTTTATTTCATTTCCAGATATCAAGAAAAAAAATCTGTTTAGACCTTGCCAGTTGCTTCCTTGAAACGGAATGTCTATCATTTGATGCCACACCCTCAGAATTTTTCCACTCACTGTTTCACTTTGAGCAATTGCAAATATTTTCTATGGCTAAATTCTGCAGATTTCTTTATAGATTCAAAATTTACAGACATTTACCTGAATTTTGCTAGATGATATGACGTACTTTCATGCATAATGTTTTTTATTTTATGATCCGTAAACTTCCCAGAACCAAGTCTGTAAGAACTAGTAAGAACTAAGTGTGAGGTGTTTTCAAACAGTTAAGTGAAAATTGTGGGTAAAAGCAGGTATCCCTCATGCGTTTAAAAGTCCCATCTTGGCTAACCGACTTTTCCCAGACTTGGAAACTTCATTGCAGAATTGCTGTCAGTGCTCTGAAACATTAGGCTACATGACAAGCTCACACTTCAACAAGGTCATGTACAAGGTTATGCCCTGGACAGAAAGACAGAATGGCAGCAGAGCCCAGACCTTTTAACCTTTGTCCTTAAATATATATCCTTATGTTTCTCATCCTCGACTCCATCTGTTTCAGGGGAGGAAAACCCAATGATGTTTCTATGATACAGTCTCGCTGGACTCCCAGGAGTCATAAATAAAGAAATAGGGAATGGATTTGTTGAAGATGTCATCTTCTTCTGAAATACAGGCCCACAAAATACTCTCTTCTTGATACTATCTCGCTCGATGTCTTGAGTTACTGGAGTACTCATAAGAAAGCCTAACACAGAGTAACTTTATTCAAGACTGGCACAGCCTTTTAAACTTGAATAAAGTCAGACAGATACATAGACGAACAATCTAATAGTGGGGGAAAAACAGGCGCAGGCCAACAACCCCTCCGTCATCACAGTAATGACTTGGCAAAGATTTGAACTTAAGGAAGGGGGGTGGGGGTGTGGGGGGGGGGGGGGGTTAAGATGAAGAAAATGGGAACATAAAATTAAGAAAATATATTATAAATATGAAAACTTCACTAGCTCCACCCCTAAACGTCACACAGCTGATGCTGTTGTCTTTATTGTCTCGTCTTGTTGCAGAATAGTTCAAATTCATCATTAAACAATCGTTTCTGTCTTTTGACAGGTTCAGAGGCGGGCACAGGCAGAGATTGATGCAGCGACAGGCACGGTGATGCCCAGGGTGGGACACCGCGATCAGCTGCAGTACACACAGGCCGTGCTCCAGGAGACGATGCGACTGTCCTGCGTGCTTCCCCTTGGCCTGCCTCACAAAGCATTGAGGGACACCTCTGTGGGAGGATATGAGGTAACGCCACTGCGGCTAGATCATTTTGTCTTTTTCTTTCATTTTGTTTTGGTCTGAGGTATATACAAGCCAATGGAGCGCCAAAACTGGTTTTTTTCCTTTTCTTCTTCTTCCTCTTCTGCTTCTTTTGTCGTGCTTCATATCCCTTTCTGTATTGGCAAAAACACTTTTTTTTTCGTTTTCCTCTTTTCCATTTCTTAACTTTTAAGTTCATTTACATAACCAATACATCCTATCTGAACAGCTAGATTGTGACATTTTTAATGAGTTCTTTTGCTTTCTCACAGGGTGCTCCAGTGACAATTAACATAACTGGGTGGTGACATTAAACATCGGCTCTGTTAGTTTTGCACAGTAATTATCATAAAAGCGAGCATCAAGGCATTAACTAGTTTAATCATGTCAATGGCTTGAAGTACGTCTTTCGCAAAGGATACTCTAATGATGGTGACCATTTGGGCAGAGATAAGATGAACCGCCTCTGTTGGTTTCACATTGGGATGATGAACGTCTGAGTGGGGACATGATTGATCCGTTCTGTTTTTGTTTTTGTTTTTCTTACAGGACACCATGGTGATGGTGAACCTCTGGGCGGTGACCCATGACCCCCGGCTGTGGGACGAGCCCGACAAATTCAAACCTGAACGATTTCTTGATGATGAAGGTGAACTTGATCTGCGTCCCTTTCTTTCTGTCTGTCTGTCACAGTCTCTGCCTTTCTATCTCTGTGGCTCTTTTTCCTATCCTTTCTTGGAGTGGTGTGGTGGAATTCATTATGATGCCCCATTACGTGGATGTGATAGTTAATGGGGACATTACGTGGATGTGATAGTTAATGGGGACATTACGTGGATGTGATAGTTAATGGGGACATTACGTGGATGTGATAGTTAATGGGGACATTACGTGGATGTGATAGTTAATGGGGACATTACGTGGATGTGATAGTTAACAGGGCCTTCTCCCCCACCCCCACACCCTCACCTCCAATTATTTGGTGTTAAGGAGTGTCTGTACCTCTAGTTCCCATTGCCACTTCTAAGCAAGACGTTTCCGTTCCACATTTTCTGAGGTAAACTTGATGTGAAATAGTAGTCACATGTGAAAGTTGTCACTGTTGATGCTACTATTCACACCAGTCGCCTTCAGACAGAAAAGTGAACTGAAGGAGTACTCGGATCTGTACAATGTGTGTGTGTGTGTGTGTGTGTGTGTGTGTGTGTGTGTGTGTGTGTGTGTGTGTGTGTGTACATGTATGTGTGTGCGCATTCATGTTTGTGTGAATGTAATTGTGTGCATGTTCATACATGTACGCATGCACACACACTTGTATATGTGCCTCTGTGTGTGTGTGTGTGTGTGTGTGTGTGTGTGTGTGTGTGTGTGTGTGTGTGTGTGTAGGAAATCTGAAGCCGACACCCAGGGCCTGGATGCCGTTTTCTGCTGGACGGAGGAAGTGTCTGGAAGAGAGTGTGGCTAAACCAGAACTGCTGTTGCTGCTGGCCTGTTTCCTCAAGCGATTCACCTTCACCTTGCCCGAGGGTGTGACCTATGACCCTGCCAGTGAAGTGAACGTTGGTATTTCTCACGTCCCTAAACCATACAAGATAGTTGCCACTCTGCGGTGAAGGAAGACAGCTTGCATCCACTGTGATGTCCTGCTGTCTTGGTACTCAGACGATATGATGCATATATCTGCATACATCTACAGGTGGGAAGGTGACAGTCTTTTCAATTTTTTTCTTTCCGTTCCGATAACAGCATACTACAAAACAATTGAATATAACACGAAAGCTTTTCCTGTATTAAACTCCAACATTGCACACAAAGTCTAGTGTGGTATAAAATGCTCACATGTACACAAAGTTTCATATTTTATTATTTATCCTCGCTCACCAGTAGCGCTACCAGAGCATCTACAGCTGGTAGTGTGACCACCTCAAGAGTAACTGCCGTCATGTCATGTTGAATCTGTCCGAGGTAGCTATCATTGCATTTGGTGTGACAACCACCCGTCACTCCATGCTCAAGTCGCATCCACTGCTAACGCAGTTCACATCACAGTTGGTAGTGCAGCTGAAGCCTTACAAGGTGCCTAACCAGTGGAATATTTGCGGGAGAAAGCCAAAACACAGGGCAGTCAATTCTATGTGACCAAGGATTGCATACTTAAATTTGCAGGATATGTAATAATAATAATAATAATAATGAATACTTATATAGCGCCTATTCTCGGCTAGAGAGCAAGCTCTAAGCGCTTTACAATCCACACTCGTTTACACAACGGGCTGCCTACCTGGGTAGTGCCGACTGAAGAGCTGCCAGCTGGCGCTTCATTCAGTCGTTTCCCGTGTCATACAGTCAATATCGTCCAATATCGTTCACTCAATATCCTTACTTCCTCCATTCTTTCAATTTCTCACGCAGGGTGCATGCTATGTGTAACGTGTCATCCATACCAACGGCCAAACTGGCCTTCTCTTCCGAAAGTTGGTGATGGGATTTTACGTGTGTGCAAGATGTTATGCGTGCGTTCACACACGGAACCTCGGTTTATAGTCTCATTCGAAGGACTGTGTGGGGAATGGGGTCAGAACCAATGTTAACTCCGAGGGAAAAATCCCCTGTACCGAAATTCGAACCCGTAACCTCAGGATCACGAGTCCGGCGCTCTACCAACTGAGCTGTTCCGGCCCCCCGTTTACCGTTACAACCGTTACTAACGGCCCATAATGCTTTTCTTCTTTAAGAAAAATCTCAGAACGTTCTTGGCTGATCTTTCTGAAAATTTGTAGGTATGTTCATTATAGGTCACAGATGATGGCCGATGTTTACCAGAATGGCCATTACTAACTGTTACACCAGCTCAAGACAGTTTTTCCTCTTTATGGAATATCACACGCGTATTCAGGATAAACTGGGAGTACGTTTATATGCTTTGCATCTTGTTGTTCTTAGTCAGTCTACATTTGTACAAGAAATTATAATCACATATGGTTTATATTATATTATCCTTATATTCTTTTGGAAGCATGGTTTTCAAGAGAACTGCCCTTGGACAGTGTACATATGTATACACACACCTTATTTTGCTTATTGAATCAGAAATAAATACAGACATGAAATGAGATTCTGTCTCTGGTGTTTATGAACTGTGGGCGGAGTAGAGAGATGGTTGCATTTGGTGACTGAAAGTGCATGCAGAGTGGGGGAATGCATATGGTGTTGCGGGTGATGTAGCCGCATTCTACACATCCTCCAACAATCTTTTTTGTACTCCCAGTTCTTATAGAACATGGAGTACTTTAGAATGGGAACGAAGAAATGCTCTGTGTGTGTGTGTGTGTGTGTGTGTGTGTGTGTGTGTGTGTGTGTGTGTGTGTGTGTGTCCGTCCGTCCGTCCGTCCGTCCGTGGACAAAATGTGTTCCACTCGCTCCAGACAAAACTACTGGGCCGATCATTCTGAAAATTTGTAGGTATGTACATTATGGGTCACGGATGATGCCCGATGTTTTAGTTTACTGTTATAGCCATTACTAACGGCTGTAACGGTTTTTCTTCTTTATGGAATATCTCAGAAAGTAATTGGCCGACCTTTGTGAAAATTAGTAGGTATGTTCATTATGGGTCACGGATGATGCCCGATGTTTTAGTTTACCCCGTTATAGCCATTACTAACGGCTGTAACAGTTTTTCTTCTTTATGGAATATCTCAGAAAGTACTTGGCCGATCTTTGTGGAAATTAGCTGGTATGTTCATTATGGGTCACAAATAATGCCCGATGTTTTAGTTTACCCCGCTATAGGCGTTACTAACAGCTGTAACGGCCTGTAACGGTTTTTCTTTTTTATGAAATATCTCAGAAAGTACTTGGCCGATCTTTGTGAAAATTAGCAGGTATGTTCATTATGGGTCACGGATGATGCCCGATTTTTAGTTTACCGTTATAGCCGTTACTAATGGCTGTAACGGCCTGTAACGGTTTTTCTTCTTTATGGAATATCCCAGAAAGTATTTGGCCGATCTTTGTGAAAATTAGCAGGTATGTTCACTATGGGTTACGGATGATGCCTGATGTTTAAGTTTACCGTTATAGCCGTTACTAACGGCTATAACGGTCCATAACGGTTTTTCTTCTTTATGGAATATCTCAGAAAGCACTTTGTCGATCTTTCTGAAAATTTGTAGGTATGTTCATTATGGGTCACGGATGATGCCCGATGTTTAAGTTTACCGTTATAGCCGTTACTAACGGCTATAACGACCCATAACGGTTTTTTAAAAAATTTTTTATGGAATATCTCAGAAAGTACATGGCCGATCTTTCTGAAAATTTGTAGGTATGTTCATTATGGGTCACGGCTGGGCTGGGCCTGGGCCTATGCACCACTCGCTACATATCCAAGCAGATCAGCAGTGTGTCGCCAAACACTACTGCCACATGTCTCAATCAGTCTTCTCTGTAGTGCATAGATCCCTTTACACAATCACACATTCCGGGTAATAATTAATCTCTTGCTAACTGTCAACTATTAACAACAATTATCAACTTTTGATTCCTTTTCCTTGTCACTGAACAAAGGAAAATATTCTGTATCATTACACGCTGTCATCTTAATGTCTTTTTTTAAACGTACCAAGAGATGTGTGTGACATTTCCAATCTCTCCACATGGGAATCAAACATGCCCACAGATGTGTATAGCATGTCCATTCTCAACACATGGAAAGCTATACAGACAAAAAATCGCTTATGATCTTCACTCTTTAACTGATCAATGTCTATGTGCACTCATCGTGCACCATACTAGAATTGCATACCTCGTAAAAGTGATGGCTAGAATTAAAGCCAAACACAAGCACTAGTGCTCAGTCAGTTAAATGGTGCACACATACATTTATCAAACCATAATTCCAACAACACTAGAACCAACATTTTGATCAAATCGATACTTAACAAGCAACAGAAAAGTTAGCCAACTGAATAATTTCGGAAGGGAAGGGATATGGGAAGTGGAGTGAGGGAGAAGTTACGCAAGTGCCGTCTTGCAAATGCCACTGCCAGAAGCTGAAAATCCATTAATGCTGATGCAGTGCATGTGGAACGCGTGTCAGATATTCTGTGTAGATCGATCCAGTAGAAATAAAAAGCTGCTGCTTCCATGACTGTGTTCGTAGCGTGAAGTCTGCGTAATCTGTCCAACGTCTGTACTCATATGTTTTTGCACAGGCGAGCAAAAAAATATACGGACACGGATGGCAACCGATAGTACAAATTCCCAACGCGCATGAGCGCAGTCACATGTGCGCGCGCGCGCGCGCGTGTGTGTGTGTGTGTGGTTTAGCCTGAAAAAGAAAACGGGTCACAATGCGGGTCACAATATTCTCTTTTGTCCCCTTACACAAGAGCTTTGTTCACCGATACAACTATAAGTGCGTGTGTTTATTCAAATATTGTGGAATTTCACTCTAAAAGACAACAGATCATTCTTGGACAAGAGATTCGATAGTGGACAGAGATAATTGCTGAGGAACACTCATGAGTTTAAATCACGACAAAATTGAACTGACGAACAAAGTGCGAGTAATTGATCATTTCAAACTCGGCTGCAACAGATGGAACTTTAGATGTAGCAGTGGTTGGTTACAGGCTTACCAACAAAACACACGTTATCAGTAGCCCTTACCTCACTGATCAGCAGGTAAACGTCATTATTCTGGGCCAGTCAACAGCCTGTGCCCCGTACATGTCATTTGCAAATCAAATACAGTTTTACCGGTGTTGCTATAACAAGTACAAGATTTTTCTTTGAGAAAAAAGACAGACAAGAGAATGACAAAAGAAAATATATTGACATTGACAGTAATAGTAAAGATAAAAATAACAACCACTAACCAACCCAAAATCCTGGCACTCATTGAGAATTGCAAAGAAAGAACTTGGTTAAAGAAAAGGACAAACAAACAAACAAACAAAAAAGAAAAGGAAAAGAAAACTAACTAAAAACATGTTGCACCCACTGTCAAAAGAGCAAATGAAATATATTAGGGGGGGGGGGGGGGGGGTCAATCCACCTCGGGTGCATTCAGTTCTAACCTAAAAGATTATGATAATATCACTGTTTACATAAGTTTATCTGTGGAAGTATAAAACACTTGCAGAAACTGCACAGTGAAGCGTTTCGAATAAGATCATTGGTTAGATGAATTATGAAGAAAGATTACAGCTGCTTTATTTTCAAGCCTTGAATAGCGGAGAACATGAGGCAACTAAGATTAAGATTTTCAACATTTCACGAGATTATGTCAAAACGGCAAAATATTCCGTGTGTATCAAATGAATCATTAAACAGACGACATTTTTTTTTTTTTAAACCAGTTTGAGTTTTTCTTTTTCGGGGGGGGGGGGGGGGGGGGGGTCAAAACTAACATAGACTAGAAGCATGCAAGATGCTTTTATATTAGTAATGAAGTCGAAATCTGTTGAATTAATTACAAAGTTCTATTGCTGCAGAAAACTTACAACATGTTTTTTAACGTTCTGAAAACAAACTAAAACAGTGAGAAGAGTTTTGATTCCTGTCCCGTTTAATTATTAGAAGACAGTCAAGGGTAATAGGCATATATATGCACTGTGTACCCTCGGTAAACAGTTAAATAACTATTGTAATGAGACCTGATGTGTGTGCATAAGGCTGCTGCTTTTAAAGCGTTATTTATTTATATGTAGATGCTGACATACAAACTGCAGCCGCAGCACAAACTGTACACATACTGATCACCTCTGACCCTGTCTCACAGTTTGGCGCTGCAACCTACTGAGCATAATGCTTCCTTTGATCACCCCCTCTCTTTCTCTCTTTGAAACGTGACATTAATAGCCATCGCTATTCTGTATGTGTGTGTGTGTGTGTGTGTGTGTGTGTGTGTGTGTGTGTGTGTGTGTCTCTCTCTCTCTCTCTCTCTCTCTCTCTCTCTCTCTCTCTCACACACACACACACACACACACACATGCATACACACGCACGTGTATGCAAACACTCATCCACATTTCGTAGTGTTGATCACTTTACGTCTACATGTGTCCAATGCTCACAGCAGAGACTTATCCTCACAGATGTCCCAAGCAAAGTACTTTGCGTTTATTTTCCGCATTTTTGTCAATCAATCACAAACATGTGTATTATGATTAACGCACTGACTACGAAATCCACCGCAAAGAAGGGATATTTAGAAAGAAAGTAAGATTTTTGGAATCAAACACAGCAATGCACCCTCCCTTTACCAATGAATGCATACCACAGTATCATCTGCTTTTCACGCGTTCAGTGAGAACTGGGTCGGCGCCTCAGTCTGCACTGTCATTGGTCAAGTCCATTATCGCAAGATGGGGGCTGCACCAAGAGAGAGAGAGAGAGAGAGAGAGAGCCCACATGCCGGTAGGTACTGTAAACAGCATCTTTCCATGTGTGGGAATTTGCTGAAAGCGAGGGCTAGCTGGAACTGGCTCTGTGATGAACAGCACGTGCAATGCGCTCGGCGGTGGGAGAGAAGTAGGCTACACCTGCCAAGGGGTGTTCATTGCTGTTAGCTTAAGTCCAGCTGTGAGCATAGGACCACAACATACGTCATTTTACAATTCCAACCTTCACCCTCTCATCCCCCTTTTCCTGTCACTTCCTTCTCTATGCCTACCTGTCTGGCTTTGTTGCATGCTGACATGAAGATAAAACGCAACACTGACGACAACATTGTAGAGAATTTTGACGTAACTGTAGTATGGCTTCACAGAAAATGTTGCTGCAATGCTTCCTAGTTATCTGATAGTGCCTAGATGCTCGTGAATGATGGAGTATAGTGCCTAGATGCTCGTGAATGATGGAGTATAGTGCCTAGATGCTCGTGAATGATGGAGTATTTCTTCTGCCACTCAAGCCACTACAAAGAACGCTAGCGGGCGCAACACTCCCTCCCTGGTTTCATGAGCCCACACGTGTTATACACGTGGTGACCGGAATGACTTCGCATATCACAGTAAAGGTTCAAAACCTCTAAGATCTGAGAGATTGCCATCTTTAATCCGGACTGTATTACGTCACACTGTACGTGTTGAGAAGTCTCCATCACCACACCAGACACCTTAACTCCCCTGCCGTAATAATTTCCATTATATGTCATGTTCCTCTGACAAGCTCTTAATCAGGCCTCAGAACTATGAGATCTTGTGTCAAGTTTCATTGATTCTCCCAGGTCAAATGAAAGCTGAATCTGGTTTCTAGGCCTTAAGACTGGTGAGTGTTTACATGTAAGCGTTATGTTTTAACAGTTTAACTTTATGCCAATACTTTGTGAAATTGGTAAAGTTGATTTACGAATACTGTTGATTGTCTAAATGCTTTGCAAAAGGTCAGAGTCCCCTGTCTTGCTCTGGAGGATGGAACACGCACATCCAGTTCATTACCGTCAAGGAGACCATCATGGACATATCAAAATTACTACCATCAGAGAGACTGGCCTACATGAAACCAGCGCTGGTAGACTGTGTTTTGTCGTTTTCACCACTGGCAATATGACAGCTTGGAACAACTGTCTAGTGACCTTGGAAAGTTCTCTGAATTGCTCCAGCTCGCCAAGAGGCCTATTATCATATTGTCTCCTCGACTTTCTCTTTCCTTGGATACTCTCGCTCTCTCTTTCTTGACCTTTCGTTTCAAATTAACAAACTTATTGTTAATACTCTATCTCTCTCTCTCTCATATATATATATATATATATATATATATAGTTTAACTTTATAATTAACTGGTTTGATGCTTTGTTGATCTATAGTTTATTGAAATTGATTTTGACGTTCCAGGTTATTTGTATTTTTCCGATACTGTCACATTTACTAGTATTGTATTTCCACATTTTTTCTTTTTTTTTTTCCTGTTTATTGTCATTGATATCATATCCTACATTTCACTTATATTCAAGAATGATGTTAGCTAAACGCACTTCAAAAAAGATTTCTCTGCTGCAGTGGAACTGTAAATCTGTTGCTAGAAATCAAGAGTATCTTAAACAGTACCTTCATCGTGACCCACATCAGCGGCTTGTTCTACAAATTCTGAATGTGGTGAAGACCAAATTTCCCAAATTTGACAGGTTTTATTATCCTCCTGTCTTTACACAAACTGACAAAACAAACAAAATATATACCGCTATTTATATTCAGTGCGGATTAGATTACCTGTCTATATGGCCTTCCCCTGTACCAGATGTTTCTAACCATGTGCATGCCTCTGCCGTTAAAGTTAGGTTCAATGATGATGAAACTGTTAACATAGTTTTAGTATACTATCCACAAGGAACCGACGATGACGATACAGACTGACTCAAAATGTTATCCACAAATGAAAAGTGGATAGTCGCAGGCGATTTCAATGCACACTCGCCTTTTTGGGAAGAGACTGTAATACCGCAACAAGCAATCGTCTAGTCGTTAACATCATTGACCCTCCCCTTGTGTTATTAAACGATAGTCGTATAACAAGAATACTAGACGTTTCTTCACACGGAGCAACTGCTATCGATTTAACATGAGCATCACCAGAGCTAGCCACAGACATCACTTTGGAAACTGAAGATGACACACTAGGAAGTAAACATTTGTCAACAGTCATTCAACTGAATCACGAGTTAGATATTTGTTTTAAAAAAGACGATGTCATACCAAAGTTTAATTATGCTGTTGCTGATTGGGAGCATTTTCAAAATTTACTCAAATACATGGACATCATAATGTGGAACACGAAGGTATAGATATCTACTATGATAGATTTTGTAAAATAATTTTAGAGACTGCAGAAAAAACTATTCCTAAAGAGTTTCAGTAACAAGAAAACTAGAGGGAATCCATGATAGAATGTAGAATGTCAGCAGACAGTTGATTATAAAAAGCTTACCTTTAAGTTATGGCTGAAAGACAGATGCAAAGAACATCACATTAAAATGAAACATGCAAAAAATGTTGCGAACAGAATAACAGCAAAGGCAAAGCGAACATATTGGAACACTTTTTGTAGAAATGGAGTCCATCATTGCAAAGATATGAAAAAGTGTGTCAGAACGCTAAAGAACTTTAAAATGGCATTTGTTTACCTTCTTATCCGATGAAGGTAAATAACGTTGATTTTCCGTCTGAAAAAGAGAAAGCTCAAGAGTTTGTTTCCATATTTGCTAAAAATAGCAAATTTGATTCTCTTACGACAGAAATAGAATCGTTCAGGAAAAAAAAAATACAGTCAAAAAGTATACAGACCCTATCCTGATTACAGTAGTTACATTAATGCGCCTCTAAGCATGGAGGAGCTGAATGATGCATCGAGATTTCTTGGTACCAAAAAGTCTTCAGTTGGTCTGGATGGAATGTCTTACATTATATTAAATCATTTACCTGAATCATGGCTTCGTATTTTACATAAAGTGTCTCAAAAATGTTGGTTTTCAGGTTCAATTCCAAAGATTTGGATAGTCTATTGTGGTCATCATCATCATCATCATCGTCATCATCATCATCATCATCGCCTATTAGCCCTCCTGGGGTACAGGCCGCCAACCAAGGACCTCCAGGCATCTCTGTCCTGGGCTCTTTTTTCCAGCTGGTTCCAAGTCATCCCCATGTTCCTGATGTCTGCTTCCAGGTCCCTGCGCCAGGTGATCCTGGGCCGACCTCTTTTTCGCTTTCCTGTCTGTTGCTTGCAGGCTTCCACAGCATATGTTCAATCCAGCCCCAACGTCATTTCTTGATTTCCTGTTCTGCGGGCAGCTGGTTTGTCCTCTCCCAGAGCTTGTTGTTGTTGATGGTGTCTGGCCACTGGCTGCGAAGAATCTTGCACAGGCAATTGTTGATGAACACCTGCACTTTCTTGGTGGTGGTGACTGTAGTTCTCCAGGTCTCCACTTCGTACAATAGAACTGCCTTGATGTTGGTGTTGAAGCTGACTTTGATGTTGATTGACAGTTCCTTGGAGCTCCAGATGTTCCGTAGCTGTACGAACGCTGCCCTGGCCTTTCCGATCCTTGCTCTGACGTCAGCGTCTGTGCCCCACCCTGCTTGTCGATGACACTGCCCAGGTAGGCAAAGGCTAAAGGCTTCTACCGCCTCTAGCATCTCGCTGTCCAGCATGATTGAATTGGTGCTGACTGCATTGGCCTTGAGAATCTTGCTCATGCCTTTATGGATGTTGAGCCCTACTTGTGCTGATGTGGCTGCTACGTTGCTTGTCTTCTCTTGCATCTGCTGTTGAGTGTGTGAGAGTAGTGCCAGGTCGTCGGCGAAGTCCAAATCGTCGAGCTGCGTCCAGGGTGTCCACTGGATCCCATGTCGTCTTTGATCTGTTGAGGTCTTCATGATCCAGTCCATTGCCAGTAGAAATAGAAATGGTGAAAGCAGGCAACCTTGTCTGACACCAGTCCTCACTTCGAATGCCTTCATGAGCTGCCCTCCATGGATGAGTCTGCAGGTCAGACCCTAGTACGAGTTTCTGATGATGGTGGTGACTCTTGACTGGCACACCGTAATGTCGGAGAAGCTTCCACAGGGTGTCTTGGTCTATGCTGTCAAAGGCTTTCTCGTAGCCATGCAGGGATGAGTACCACTCGTTCGATTGCTCAACAATGATGCGAAGCATTTGATCTGGTCTGTGCAGGATCGATTCTTGCGAAAGCCAGCCTGCTGGTCGCGAAGTTGGGCATCAACGGGATCCTTTAACCTGTTCAAAATGACTCTGTTGAAAACCTTTCCTGGCACAGACAGCAATGTGATTCCTCTGTAGTTCGCGCAGTTGCTAAGGCCATCTTTCTTGGGAATCTTGATGAGGTATTCCTCCTTCCAGTCTGCTGGCACTTGCTCCTCTTCCCAGATCTTCTTGAAGAGAGGCCAAAGCATCTCTACTGTGGTCTGTATGTCTGTCTTCAGTGCCTCTGCGGGAATGTTGTCAGGTCCTGCCGCCTTTCCGTTCTTCAACTGTTTGATAGCCTTTCTAATTTCTTCTTTGGTTGGTGCACCACAGTCTATGGGCAGGTCTGAGTCAGCCTCTTCGATGTCCGAAGGGTTCTCTGGCGATGATCTGTTCAAGAGCTCCTCGAAGTGCTCAACCCATCTGTTCTTCTGCTGCTCTTCTCTTGTGAGTTGCCTTCCCTCTCTGTCTTTTGTTGGTTGTTCTGGCTTCCTCTGTTTTCCTGCCAGCTTCTTGGTGGTGTCATACAGTCCTTTCATGTTTCCCTGTTTTGCTGCTTGCTCGGCTTCTGTTGCTAGGTCATATACATATTTCCTCTTGACTGCTCCGATGCTCTCCTTTGCTTGCGTGTTTGTTTCAGTGTGTTCTGCTTGTACTTTGGCCTTCCCTGCTCTTGTATGGCTGTTGTTGATTGCCGCCATCTTCTCTTTCCTCTGTTGGATCTTGCATAGGCTGTCTGCCGAGATCCATTCCTTTTGCTGGTGCTTATTGTGGCCAGCACTTCCTGGCATGTTGTTGTTACTGCCTCCTTGATCTCCTTCCACTTGTCCTCTAGTGTCCTCTTCCAGTAGTTCTTGCAGTATTTGAAACTTGTTGCCTAGAGTTGTTCTATATTCTTGGATCTGTTAGTATCTCTCAGGAGAGCTGTGTTGTACTTGTGTCGTACTGCATGTGCCGTCATCCAATTCTTCTTCTTCTATTTCAACTTAAGCCTGGTCACAACGAGGTGGTGGTCTGAAGCCACGTCTGCTCCTCTCTTTGCCCTCACATCCTGCATGGATCGTCTGAATTTCTTGTTGATGCAGATGTGGTCAGTCTGGTTTTCTGTTGTGTGATCTGGTGAAACCCAGGTGGCCTTGTGGATGTTCTTGTTGGGGAAAAACTCTGCCACCGATAACAAAGTTATTGAGTGCACATAGGTCTGCCAGTCGTTCACCATTCTCGTTCATGTCCCCCAGTCCATGGCTTCCCATGATGGTCTCGTACCCAGTGTTGTCCCTTCCGATCTTGGCGTTAAAGTCCCCATCAGGATGGTGATAATTATCTCTCTCTGGGTACTTTTCTATGAAGGACTGCAGTCTATCGTAGAACTGGTCCTTGTCAGTTTCCTCATTGTCATTTGTAGGCGTATAGCACTGTATCACATTCATGTTGATCTTCTTCTTGGTTCTGAAGGATGCCGTGATGATTCTTGGGCCATGGGCTTCCCACCCAATAAGCGCTCTCTGAGCTGTTTTAGACAACATCAGTGCCACTCCTTGAGTATGGGGGGGGGGGGGGGGGGGGGCATTGTCCTCTTCATGTTCTGAGTACAGCAGCATCTCTCCCGATGTCAATCGTTTCTGTCCGGACTGTGTCCAGCGGGTTTCACTGACTCCAATCAGGGTTAGGTTGTTGTTCTTCATCTCTGCCGCTACTTGGAATGTCTTTCCTGTCTCATACATGGTCCTGAGTTCCATGTTCCGATGTTGGCTGCCCTGGTTGAAAGAAAGGCGGTCGGCCTTGTGGCTTCCCGAGATTTCAGGCTTTCACCACATGGCGTCATACATCTTCTTGTCGAAGACCCATCCCTTCCCAGGGCTTAGGTGTCGATTTGATTCTTGGTTGGCGTTTCTGTAGCTGTGTTTAGTTTTACGGGGTAGGGTAGCTGGCCCCACGCCCAACCCTCCTCCTTCATCCGGGCTTGGGACCGGCATGATTCCCGAAAAGGGTCTCCCGGCAGAGTTCTATTGTGATACCATTGTTAAAACAAGGTAAGCCCCGCAAATAAGTCTTAACTTATAGACCAGTTTCTTTGACTTCATATGTCAGCAAGGTGATGGAAAAAATTATACTTAATAGACTTACATATTTTTGTGAAGAAAAAAAAAACACGTTATTCCAAATAATCAACAGTAGACAACCTGGTAAAGTTGACTACAAATATTAAAAGTCAGTTTGCAAAAAGAAAAAGTGTCCTTGCTACCTTTTTTTTATGTGAAAAAAGCTTATGATAGGGCGTGGCATACAAGACTTTTATACAAAATTAAGAACATTGGTCTTGCAGGATATATCTTTGATTATATAAAATCTTTTCTTTCAGACAGAAAAATCACTGCAAGAGTTGGAAACACATATTCATCGTCAAAAACTATAGATTTAGGAATTCCTCAGGGGTCTATAATTGCACCTATGCTTTTTAATTTGTTAATTCATGATTTGCCAGATTCAATTTCAAACAAGACAAATGTGTCACAAAATGCTGACGATATTGCAATATGGATGAATTTTCTTTAAGGAAAACAACATCAAAACGCTTGTTAAAATGTACTCAAAAGGTTTAACAAACAGGGTAAATAATCTGAGCCATTATATGAAAGAGAATGGTCTGAAATTTTCTGCAGAAAAAAAAAATAGTATGGTGCTTTCAATAATGGTGCCGATCCAACTGCTCGTCCACAATTCACTTGAAAAATTGGATTATAAATCCAGTGTTGAGCTTCTTGGAGTTTATCTTTCTAACAATTTAATGGAAAACACACATTGATCACATATTGTCGAAGGCAGGGAAAAGTTAAAAATTTTTGAAGATCATTGGTCGATATGAGTGGGGTCAAGACACTGCCATTCTTATTCATCTTGCCACGTCTCTTGTAGGAAGCAAATTAAATTATGGTCAGGAAGTATATATCTCGGCACCAAGTACATATCTGAAAAAGCTTCAGAGCTTAGACAGCAAAGCTGTAAAGCTGACACTTGGCGTACCTGCACATGCTTCCAATGAAAAAAAAACATTCAGAGAAGCTGGAATTTTGCCATTAGATGACTATAGAAAATTGGCCTGCGCTAAATACATGATTAGAGTTTCAGCTGTTGAAAACGATACAAGTGCTGAAATCAAAGTAAGGTCAGACAAACATTTTCCAAAAAGACGCAACAAAGTGTCTTCTTCATCAACAATAGCAGCATACACGTCTGATGTTTTTCATTCAACGGCTACAAAACCGTCTGAGGCTGCAAAAGATATATCTTTTACACCTCTTCCAAATTGGGAACTGAAGAAAGCAAATTTTGATATTGATTGTCTTCAGTCAAATACTAGTTCCAGTTGGCAACAATTGCTTAATCTCATGTGTCTGAAAAATACCCCATTGACCTGAAAGTTGCCACAGATGGTTCAGTAAGTGATGATGCCAGTGCAGGTGCCAGTTTTGTAATACCTAATCTAAAACTACAAAAATCGTTCTACTTGGGAAAGGGCTATTCAATATTTACAGCCGAATTAATTGAATTAGTCATGGCAGTACAGCATATTATCAGTATGCCCATGGTTATTTTCAACATCTTATTTTGTGTTGATTCAAAATCAGTATCAAATGCAATTAGTAGTGATTCAAACAAAGAAAGAAATAAGATGATCTTTGAGATAAAGTATCTTATTCATTGTCTAATAATGAAGGGCTTTTGTGTCAAGTTTTGTTGGGTTCCCTCTCACTGTGGAATTAGAATAAACGGATTGGCAGAGAAAAGCGCAAAACTGGGTGCCCGTAATGTACGTGATACCATCTCTTATCAGTTCCATTATCGGTGAGCGAAATGTGCAACATAATTGAAAGAGTAGTGTATTTGAATTTTAGAAATAGGACTCTCAAACTGGTCGTTTCAAAACCTTTCTTTCTAGACCGAGGCATATTGTTAGTTTACTACATAGAATGAGGCTCGATGGTTGAAATATTCTAAGAATGTTCGGTGTGTGTGTGTGGTGGTTTTATTTATTCCACACATTCTGAATATGTTATATTTTGACAAGCAGTGCATTTTAGACAATAGTTTATCAGCTGATTCTGTATCATACAATCAATTGCTTAAAGTGTATGGTATTGGTCGATGTATATTGAATAGTCCTGTAGCTTTTTTTTTTTTTTTTTTAAACTATAATTTGGTTTTAAATTTTGTGGTTCTTAAATATTGTAATGTAGTGTAGAATACTTGTATATGTGTAGGTAGGAATGTGTGTGTGTGTGTGTGTGTGTGTGTGTGTGTGTGTGTGTGTGTGTGTGTGTGTGTGTGTGTGTGTTAGCTTTTCATTTCATTTCATTTTATTTATTCATCTATTTTCTCTTTTTTTCGTATAATATCACCAATTATGACGAAAACACGTTAAATAAAAGATTCATTCATTCTTTCTTTCTTTGTAGTACGTGGCTAATGAATACTTCTGTGTGTCTTAAATGCATCCAAATAAATAATTACGCCACCTGGGTAGTTCATTGCTTTGCAGAGTTATTTCTCTTCAATTGTTAAGCAGTTTCTTACTGTCTCATACATCTCGTTAAAATCCATTAAAAACCTGAGTGAAGAACTAAAAACAAGACGGAAAATTGAAGGTGATACATTCATATCAGGCACACTACTGCGGCTGAGACCTCACACATTTCCTGAAAGTTCAGGAGGCAAGTATAAGGACTCGTCATGTCAGAATACCGGCAACTCGTCTTCAAATTAGGTTCTGTAGTCTCCATAGACCCTGGGACGCTATTTTCCACAGCCACTGTCCCAGCGCTGGAACAAGAATCCACGCCATTACATCGCCACGTGGACAACCAGCCAACCAACCAGCAGGCCTGCAAGTAGTGGTGACATCAACAAAAACTGGGGGGAGATCTGTGCAGTTCTCCACCTTGGCATTGGGCACCCACTGCACACCAGCTCGGATGAACAAAACAGTCCCTCTTTTTATGATGAGATAAACTTAGAAGAGGCCAGCCATATGAGGCCAGACTATATCTTTGAGGAAATTCTAAACAGTTTGTATATTTTAACCTTGTATACGAAAGTAAATGTTTGTGTCTGGAATTGCGCTTACCTTGTGTCAGTCTATTTGTTTTTCATACATCATTTCACGTTTGAATCTATTGCAAATTCCACCTGTCACTCGAGAACAACCACTTTTAAGTGCGTAAGCCCGGGGTGCATAAGTCATAAGCCTGAGCTACTTTTGAGTATTTTGACAGTCGCGAGGGGAAAAAAAAAGAGGAATAGATGACTGGTACTGGAAAGTTGCTCCCAGAGAAGGTGGAGGTGAAGTTTGATTTAAAAACTAATCAATGATTTTAGTAAGGAACATACTCAGAGTCCTTCTGCTAGTGGACAACACCTCCCACTCATCTCTCTCTCTCTCTCTCTGCTCTCTCTCTCTCTCTCTCTCTCTCTCTCTCTCTCTCTCTCTCTCTCTCTCTCTGGTTTTTCCAGCACTAGGAAACATGGCGTTCAGTTTTAACTCTGGGTCCAATTGAAATATTTTCATGAATGTTTCCTGGTGTTGTCATTTTGTTTTCATAATGAGTCTGAAACCGAAGTTCAGAATCAAATGGATGGTGTAATACTGCTAACAGTCAGTCATAATTAAACGAACCCTTTTTTTTCCCATTTTGATTGCCCTGAGAAATTTAAGATAGTTCTATGGGTATGAAGAAGTCGAGGAGACTATAACGCTTTTAGAAAAAAAATCCTGATTCAGAAATGGTTTTTACTCTTAAGCTGAGCCTTAGGAACACTTTGTCAGTTTGCTGATTAGCAAAGAAAAAAAAAATACAGGTAATGAAATCATTGAGAAAACTATAAGTACAGAGACACGGACCTGTCATAGAAGCCCACTGATAATTGTCCAACAACAGTCCAAATGAACTTGCCGATACCAGTGACCCTGACAGAAAAACATCAATATTTGAAAAGTAAGGTCCCGCCTTGGCTTAAGGCTGTGTCAGATCAACTGACATAGGCTAGAACACCAAGGCTACATCAAAATGTTGTTATGCTCTGCATAGTTATGCGGGGATTGTCTTCAGTTGTAACAAGCTCCTGGCATAACATTATAAGTCTCCAAAATCCCACGTAGCGGGGTAATCAAAAACGGTCACAAACGTAATGTTCTCACCCTCAGCTGATGCATTTATATCATAGTGTTCAAGCACTTCAGCTGTTCGGATGATCCCTACAGTCTTTTAGCCAGGGTACGACAACAACGACAACAACAACAACAAAAGTAAGGTCGACACGAGAACAAAGCATGAGGGGGGTACAGAACTGGAGATTTAAGAAAATAAATAATGATAATCAGAGAGAATTAGCTTGAAGCAGATAAAGCTATGGAGCTCCGTCCTGTTCAGAGAGTAGCCTACGAGATAGGGCCGTGGTACACACTTCTCTTCATTGTTAGGCTACATCCCAGTATCAACCCGGCCCGAAAGACACAGACATCCTGTATTGTTGGTCCGTATAGTTGAGCCATACTCTCAGAAACACATCCATTGAATAAATGAAACACATCCATTAAATAAATGAAACACATCCATTAAATAAATGAAACACATCCATTAAATAAATGAAACACATCCATTAAATAAATGAAACACATCCATTGAATAAATGAAACACATCCATTAAATAAATGAAACTCTACTGTGTGGTTTCAGTCTTTTCATTTGATCCTGTAGTACACTCAACTCTGGGTAGCGACCAAACGAACAAACAGACTCACATGTATGCCTCTGAATGAAATCAAACGACCAAACGAACAAACAGACTCACATGTATGCCTCTGAATGAAATCAAACGACCAAACGAACAAACAGACTCACATGTATGCCTCTGAATGAAATCAAACGACCAAACGAACAAACAGACTCACATGTATGCCTCTGAATGAAATCAAACGACCAAACGACCAAACAGACTCACATGTATGCCTCTGAATGAAATCAAACGACCAAACGAACAGACAGACTCACATGTATGCCTCTGAATGAAATCAAACGCAGCCTAAAGTCTGTGAGTTGTAGCCTACAAAGCTTACACAAGAACTGATGACATATTAATTAAGTTCACACAAGAACTGATGACATATTAATTAAGTTCACACAAGAACTGATGACATATTAGTTAAAATACTCCTACCCTTAATGCAGGTAAAAACAAGATGCTGTGCATAAGTCATTTTCTCTTAGTTTATTGCGATCAGATTTTTAAAACGGTCTGTCGGAAATAATTGAACAAAAATTGAACGCATCAAACAATACATAAAAAATGACACATGATTAGCACATGGCGTTGCAGAATGGACTATCATGTCGTTTTCAATTTTTAATGTAGTTCAGATTACCAAGCAAAATGAAACGAAACCAAATGAAAATAAACAAGGCAAAATATAAATAAACGCACACAAAACAAGGCTTGTTTAAAACACTGTGTAAAACAGACAAGTGAACTTCCGACAAAAAGGTCGTCTTCAAAAGTTACAATTGACACTCAAAAAAATCCACAAAATATAAATCACAGTCATCGTGAGAGCATCAATGTTTAAAGAGGAGCGGAGAAATGTGGACAACTAAAGAACACACACACACACACACACACACACACACACACACACACACACACACACACACACACACACACACAAGACAAGACAAGACAAAATTCTTTATTTACGAGGATAATAGATAAGCACTGATGTGCTTTTTTACATCCAGTCCTCGCCCTGAGTAGGGTCAACAATATAAAATAAAAGGTAACAAAGGAAGCATGCAAAAGTGACTAGAACTACAATACAATACGGGGTTAAAATTGAAAGAGAGAGAGAGAGAGAGAGAGAGAGAGAGAGAGAGAGAGAGAGAGAGAGAGAGGAGACGTAGGAGCGAAGGGAGTGCGGGGTAAGTCTGCAGAGAGAGAGAGAGAAGGAGAGAGAGAGGGGAGAGAACTCGGAACTCGGAAAATTTTAATTGCAAAGGCCACCGACCTATCTGCAATGAGATCAAGAAACAAAAATGAAATCACACACACTGACGCTGTAGCATTTCTACTGATCACGCTCATTTACAAAACTTGCTCACGCCAACTGAATAATCGTAAATTGAGAATACCGAAAGATACTTACAAAATCACACCCGTATGTAGCACTCTCCCAGACTCGCACAGCTCGCACATACAATTTCGCTCGCACTTACAATTGCGCGCGCGCAAACCACACACACACACACACACACACACACACACACACACACACACACACACACACACACACACACACACAGAGAGGGTGGGGGAGAAAGAGGCGAGAATGGGTGCGATAAGAGAGCATGTTTAGAACAATCTGACAATCAAAAATTTCCAAACAGATACAAGACAATCGATTTTGAAGCACCCGGGGGAGGGGGGGGGGGGGGATAGAAAATAAAGCACAAATGGAGATGGGAAATGCATAATGATAGCCCAGTCGCCACGGGTAGGAGGGGATGTCATATGGATAATAAATGAAGTCATTCCAGCAGAACCGTGAGAGAGAGAGAGAGAGAGAGAGAGAGAGAGAGAGAAGAGAGAGAGAGAGAGAGAGAGGGGAGAGAAGAGAGAGAGTCACATAATATAAGCATATCGACAGAATGACAAGAGGGCAGGAGGTAGTAAGGAAACACACGCGCGCACGCGCGCGCGCGCGCGCGCGCGCGCGCACACACACACACACACACACACACACACACACACACACACACACACACACACGTACTCATATAAGACATACTTACTAAACAAAATAACATACATGTGCATTTCAAGTACAAAAACACTTTCTAAATAGTTAGGTACATACATAAGGCAAAGAGGGTGGGGGTGATTGGTGGTGGATTTATGGCGGAGTATGCAAGTACTGGCACATAAGATGGTTGAAATAATGGTGTTTGAAGGTTGATATGCATTGGCGTTGTTTGGTTGATTCAGGGAGCGAGTTCCATTGACAGGAACCTGAATATGTTAAACTGGATTTGAATAAGTCAATTCTAGGAACAGGGACATGAAGTTTGGGTAGAGTCCTTGAGGAATTTATTGAGAATCTGTGAACTAATGTTGAGGGTGCCTTCCCAGACACAATCTTGTGCATTATGATCCCTTTGTTGTATTCTAATCTCAGACTTAATGGGAGAACTTGAATCTTTTTATAGTCCGAGTCCAGAAGACTACTGCTTTTTAGGAGAATTAATTTGAGTGCTCGCTTGTGTAGGCTTAACAGTGGTTTGAGGGTGTTAGCGCTAGCACAGTCCCATAGAGTAGATCCATAGTCTATGTATGATTGAATATGAGACTGGAAAAAGAGCTTGCGTGAATGCAGGTCGAGGAAGCGTTTGATCTTGGAGAGTTGATAAACTTTCTGTGAAACTTTTTTGCATAGTGAGGTTATGTGAGCTTGCCAACTCATATTGTTATCAATTCTTATTCCTAGCACTTTGAGGTATGTAACCTGTTCAACGGGTTCATTTTTAAGATGTACAGGAGGAAACTTAATAGTGAGATTTTGTCTTTTTTTGTCTGGTTGTGATAAGCATGGATTTAGTTTTTTGAGGGTGAAGCGACATGTGATTTAGTTCAGTCTATTTGACGAGGTCATTCGCACTTTCTTGTAAAGTGTGTGCAAGAACAGTAACATCAGAATGAAAAGTATGTATTGTTGTGTCATCAGCAAAGAGTTCACAGGTGGATGTAATATGGAGAGGTAAATCATTAATGTAAATTGTGATCAGTAAGGGACCCAGGATAGAGCCTTGTGGGACGCCATAGGAAAGTGTTTGAAATGAAGAGAAAGTTGTATTAATTTTTACACATTGTTTCCTATTTGTGAGATATGAGTGAAAAAGCGTAAGAGTTTTTGTGGATAAGCCATACAATTTTAGTTTTCTAAGTAGAAGGTTATGGTCTATCACATCAAATGCTTTTTGGAAATCAATAAATAGGACACCACAATATCTGTTGTTGTTAATGCTGTTTAGCCAGTCATCAACCAGGTTGATTAGGGCTGAGTGGCATGAATGGTTGTGTCGAAACCCGGACTGTCTTGGATGAAGCAAGTGGTATGTATTAAGGTGGTGTATTGTGTGCTTGTTTATGTGCTTTTCCAAAGGTTTGGAAATTGTGGAAATGATTGAGATTGGTCTGTAGTTTGCAGGGTCTGAGCTGTCACCTGCTTTGTAGATAGGTATGACTCGCTTTTTTGAAACTATCGGGAAAATGATTTTTGTCGATGCATAAATTGAAGACGTATGTTAACGTATCTGTAATTGCTGGAGCTGATAGTTTGAGGATTTTGCCGTCTGGGCCATCCACCCCGCAGGTACCTGACTGTTTTAGGTGCGTTAGGTAATGATAAACTTCAAAAACTGTTATTGGTGGAATATCAAGTTCAGACTTGATGTTTTTATCTTGGCAATATTGTTTCAGTTTTTGAAGGTCGTTTGATCTGGATGAATCTGTCGTGACAATTTTATTGGCAATAGTGCAAAAGTGGGTGTTCAGCTGTTCGACAGAGATGTCTTTAATTATAGTTGATTTTGAAGAAGATTGATTGTTTGTAAGCTCGTTAATAGTTCTCCATACCAATTTTGGGTTCTGGTTTGAGGATATTAGTTCTCGATAGTATTTCGTTTTTTCTCTGCGCTTCTGTGAATTTATTGCATTTCTCAGTTTTCTAGATTCCTCTTCATAGCCATGTTGTTTAAGCATATCTCTAAGGTAACCTGCCTCCTGTAACTCTTTAGTGTACCATGCCGGTTTAGGATCATGTCGTACTCTAATCGTTTATAGAGGGGCGTGCTTATCATAAATTTCAGTAAATGATTTGATCCAAAATTCTACTGCAAGATCTGGATTAGTTATGTTGAATACTGAAAAGAGATTTGAGTTAAGCAAATCATGTAGAAAGTCTTGGTTAAAGCTTGTAAAGCAACGGTAGGTCATTGTCTTGTGTCCCGTTTTGGGAATTTTTACTCCTTTTTTGGACCATGTGACACAAACTGGATAATGATCACTACAGTTTAGAACAGGGACGCAGACTTCTGTTATGTTAGTTTTATCTGAAACATAAATATGGTCGATAAGTGTCTTGGAGTTTGGTGTGACTCTCGTTGGAGATTCAATGAGCTGATGTAGATTGAATAGACTGAATGCTTGCGTCGATTGGTTTTGTACTTTCAGAAGGTCTGTGTTAAAGTCTCCAAGTAAAATGATTTCCTTGGATTCAAGCGAGACTGCATCCATCATCGTAATTAATTTGTCGACCCAGTTTACTCTTTCAGATGGGTTCCTGTAGCAGAATCCAACCAAAATGGAAGGGTTTCTTTTCAGCTTAACTTCTATCCAAACACATTCTACACCGTTACTTTCTAGGTGTAGAAGTCGTTTGAAGCTAAGGGTTTCGCTGATGTAGATAAGAAGACCCGTCTCTTTCGCAAGTGAAGGATCTTTCCGGATTGTGTTATATCCTGGAATAGTTACATCATTGTCGCTAATGTGTGCAGCTAATCTGGATTCAGAGAGTCCTAAGATATGAAAAGGTTTACCATGATTCCAAATCAGTGTTGAAATATCTGATGTCTTGTTAACTGCATGTTGGATATTAAGGTGACAGATTCGGAGTCCTTCTTTGCATGGCCATGCAGATTGGTTCTTGCTCATTTCTAGTTGTGTACTGATGTGATGATAAAAGGAGATGGCGATTTTGCACGTTAATTGACGTTAAGATTTGTATAATCAAGGAACACAATAAAAATTACATAAAAGGGAGAGAAAACGGGGCTGGTTTACACACCGTAACAACTTTAGTAAACCAGAAGCGTATGAGAAGCCACAAAAACAAACAAACAACAACAACAGCAACAACAACAATAACAAAAATGAGAGGAGGAGAGAGAGAGAGAGAGAGAGAGAGAGAGAGAGAGAGAGAGAGAGAAAGGCGTAGAACTGAGCTTGGTCTTGTCAGCCACAGCGCGCGCGCGTGCGTGCGTGCGTGCGTGCGTGCGTGCGTGCGTGTGTGTGTGTGTGTGTGTGTGTGTGTGCGCGCGCGCGTGTGTGCACGGGTATATGTGTGTGTGGTGGGGTTGTGGTGGTGGTGGTGGTGGTGGTGGTGGTGGTGGTGTGTGTGTGTGTGTGTGTGTGTGTGTGTGTTGTGTGTGTGTGTGTGTGTGTGTGTGTTGTTGTGTGTGTGTGTGTGTGTGTGTGTGTGTGTGTGTGTGTGTGTGTGTGTGTGTGTGAGTGAGTGTAGGAGAAAGAGTTGAGTGGATGAGGGGGAAACGTTTGAGAGTTGTCAGGTGGAGATAGGAAGTGTAACAGGGAACAAGTGTGTCGCAATTCCATGCACACTTCTTTCGCAATGAACAAGCAAGCAATGAAATAACCAGTCTGTTTCATTCTAGAAAAAAAATAAAATAAAATCGGACGAAGAATTGGCATATTTTTGTCTGTGACAAAGAGAAAAACAGTGTAAAAACTGTCATGAGCCAAAGAAGGTAAATTGCCCATTAATGGAGACAATTTTTCATACGCACAGTGATCAATTTACGAAAGAGAAAAGAAATGATTTTTTTTTTTTTTAATTGAAAGGAGAGTTAAAAAGTGTGTGCAGAAAAGACGAAACTGTTGGAAAGAGAATTTCCAGAAGGGAAGCACACATATTACATGGAACGATCCCACCAATCATTCTCCATAACCCATCCCCAACCCACTGACTCCACTCCACCCCACAACTTTACCACACCCTATTCCACTCTAGCTTGCTTCTACCATCCATCCCTGCCGTTGCTCCCCAGTCCCTAACCTCACCTGCTTCCATCCGTCACGTCCCTCATTGACAGAAACCCTTCAGGGTGAATGAAGAACGAAGTAAACTTTGAAGAACATAAATGCAAAGGCAGCAAGAAGAAAAAAAAAAAGAAGAAAAATGAAAAAGAAAGTAGTAGACGTCAGTAAAGAGAGACTGGTTGATTGATGAGAGAGAGACTGATTGATTGATTGATTAACTGATCTTTAATATGCAAGGATGAAGATTTTAGGCCAAAGCCTAGTCTTACAATCTGTCCTTGTCATGCATACATTATCTTAACATATATCACTCATACTGACAATTCAACATAACAACACTGTGCTCTAATTCTACAATGATAAGCAGACTGTTTATAACAGTAACAGTGACAGGGTAGGTAGACAAACAGAAGGAAACAAACAAACAACCAAACAAACAAAACTTCACAGACGATCCTGCATGCCCCCTCTGCCATGAAAAACAAACAGTGGAGCATGTCCTAAGCTCATGTAAAGTAGCCCTGGCTCAAGGAAGGTACACATGGAGGCACAACCAAGTGCTCAAAGAGATTGTACAAGTAGTCTGGGCTAGTACCAACACCACAAAAGGAAAAATCAGGACTCCAAAAGCACCCGCAACATTCGTCGCGGCAGGAGGCGGCAAATCATGGCCAAGAACAACAGTGCCACTTGGAACATGCAGGCAGAGTCTGCTGGACGGGGCAGATGACTGGGAGTGCACTGCAGACCTCCCAGAATGGAAGAGTCACCCAGAGATCATCAGCAAGAGTGGCATGAGACCAGACATAGTAGTCCACTCTCAGTCAACCAAGCAGCTGATCATGATCGAGCTCACGGTGCCATATGAGAACAGAATGGAGGCAGCTCAGCTCTACAAGACTGAAAAGTATGCTGATCTGGCAAACAGCCTGAGGAGAGGCTATCAGGTCAAAGTCCTCACTGCAGAAATTGGAGCTAGAGGGTTTGTAGGAACGTCTGCATACAGCCTCATGAAACAGCTCTCAGTTGCAGGGAGGGAAAAAACCAGAGCCCTGAAAGCAATGGCAGAAGCGGCAGAGAGGTGTTCAAGCTGGTTCTGGTCAAGGAGGAACAAAAGTGAACTTCATAAGGCTTAAATTTCCTACAAATATCAGGTGTCCCTGTGGCTCAGTGGTTAGAGTGCGAGTAATATCGAGAATAAAAGAAAAGAGGAAATTACACTTAGCTGAATTCAGCAGACATTTGTCAGAAGAGCTAATCATTAAGACAATACTAACTATAGAATGTAATCTAAAATTGCGGTCATTCGACGCAACTGAACTGAAAATGACCCACTTACGTCCTGATTTGGTAGTTGTGTACTAAACTTTACTTGGTAAAACATATTTTAAATGTTTATGAATGAGATGCCATTTCTTTTATTTTTTAGATTGACTCTTGCCAAGCTATTTTCTACAATGTTACAGAGAGAAATCATATGAATTGGAATAAAACTTTTACCTCTCCTCCACCATTACCCCCCCCCCCCCACCACCACCACCACCACCTCCCTACACACACACACACACACACACACACTCCCCAATTTCTTCTCTAACTTTCCTTCATTCCATACAAAAGAGTCCAGTTCTCTTACCAAATTTCCCATCTTTAGAGCATTTAAACAATGTATCACCCCATTCGTCACGCAGAAAATCGTTTACATTTAATAAACAAGAAAAGTAGGGTGGGAGGTGGGGATAGGGGACAGGGGACTATGCTAGGAAAGGGCACACAGAATTTCACTGGGAGGACTGTGGAAATGATGGGGGAGTATGCCGAAATTATTTATATGCGCATGAACACATGTAAAAAATCAGCCATTAGAAGTCGGCTACCCAGGTGTTGATCTCTCCTCGAACACCGTAGTAGTTGAGCTTGTGATACAGGAGGCTTGGGTACTTCAGTATCCAAGTTTGGGTACTCAAGTACCCATATAAAGCTTTCGGCTTCGCAAATATTACAAACGAACGTTGGTAAATCTGAACTAGAACAGCTGCTGAAAAGAGTACTTCCAGTTCGAGCTGCCGACACATGTAAGTACGAACAGCAACTGTCTGTATTTCAACAAGACTGAAAAAAGTGCATATTTAGCTTACGCACTTTGGGGAGTATTTTAAGGAACATTCTTTTACTCCAACACTCACGATGATGAGTAATACTAGGAGTCACACACTCGCTGTCGTGTGTAATCGACACAAAGGACTTAAATAGGCTCTTCAAACAAGGATACACACTCCACCAAAAAAACTGCTGTAGATCAACTTATTTGAGGGGCTCAGTAAGTTTTTTTGTTTGTTTGGTTTGGTTTGGTTTGGGTTTGTTTTTTGTGTGTGTTGTTTTTAGAATATAAACAAACTGAGGAAAAATGAATTTGATTAAAAAAGAAACTGAGACTTAAAATGTTCTACAAATGCCATATATAGACAAGTGGGAATGGTTCAAGAATTACAGCTGTAATCCCAGAGGAATGGAAAGATGCTCTTTCCATCAAATCATTGCAGCAGATTTTGAATCAGCTAGCATTGTCATGATTGTATCTTAATATTTTCAGTCACCAAAAATGGTACTTCTTTATATCAAAACCAGCTGAAATGTCAAATCAGGACTGAAACTGGCCTGAATTTCAAATCCGACCACTCAAACAATCGGCAATAAACTTGCACAGAGAGGCATTCTTCTTAACAATTTTTAGGTCAATGGGAGACATGTTACATGACATTGGTCTTTCTCTTTGTTAGTAAAACCTTTTCCTGATTAGCTCTGTATTAAATTTCTTTTCGCACCTGGTGCAAATTACGTTATTCATACTTATAATCAGGACAAATGTCAGGATTTTGCAACATCTAGGCCTTACAGCCTCATAACATAGCCTTTTATATGTTGTGTTCACATGATTGAGACAACTCCTTAGCAGCTGCTTAGTCATATTCTTGATACTGCAAATGAACAAATTTCAGGTGATTGTCTCAGGGGAAGTGTGTGTGTGTATGTGTGTGTGTGTGTGTGTCGAAATTGGTCTAGACTCTGTGCAAACTTGATTTGCGCTAAAAGAAATTAGTTCTCTATCTACAGCCTTTGTGGGAAAAAAAAACTTGGTTTTTTTTAACTTTCCACTGTTCCTGTTAGGACTTGGTTTTATATAATGCCATCAAAACATGGCTCTCACCAATCATTATGTGGATTTGTTTGTGAATAGGTATTAATCATACAATGGAACAATAGCTTTAGGATTCTGTATCATTTTGTCTGTTGGTTTTTGTCCAGTTTTAATATTTAAACTCTCTCTCTCTCTCTTGATATTAAAGCCAGATTGGTCTTGCTTTGATGTTTAACCCAGTTTAGGTATCATGAAGTTCCCTACCAAATTCTCCTTTACATCTGATGGAAAGACATGCTTGTTGGAAAGAAGTGTGTGAAAGGAAAACTTGAAATTGATTGAGAGAGATGTTTTCATTTACATAATTAAATGAATATTTTATGATGCCAGTTGTACTACCTCTTTCGGAGAGGGGTGTCTGAAAGGAAAACTTCAAACAGATTGAGAGAGATATTTTCATTTACATAACTAAATGAATATTTTATGATCCCAGTTGTACTTCTTCTCTGGCTGATTGCTAGTTGAATATGTTTATCAAAAAATGAATTCTACAAACAAACAAAAAAAGATCCTTTTCAGCTGTCCAGTTTCAAAGCAGTGACAAGGTTTCCATCTCCATGTGTTTTATAGATCTTTTGATAAGGTTTCCATCTCCATGTGTTTTATAGATCTTTTGATAAGGTTTCCATCTCCATGTGTTTTATAGATCTTTTGATAAGGTTTCCATCTCCATGTGTTTTATAGATCTTTTGATAAGGTTTCCATCTCCATGTGTTTTATAGATCTTTTGATAAGGTTTCCATCTCCATGTGTTTTATAGATCTTTTGATAAGATTTCCATCTCCACGTGTTTTATAGATCTTTTGATAAGGTTTCCATCTCCATGTGTTTTATAGATCTTTTGATAAGGTTTCCATCTCCATGTGTTTTATAGATCTTTTGATAAGGTTTCCATCTCCATGTGTTTTATAGATCTTTTTGCCAACATACAGAACTTTACATTTAGACCTGATTTAGACATACAAACACATAGATGGGTCTCTTCAGACTACATTTGATTTAAATCTGTTTGCAGACCATCACTTTCATCACAGAATGTGGTGAACTTCTGTTTCTTTAGCAAATATCTTAACAGTACTTTTCCGCATAGGCGTATGAGTCATGTCTACATGCAGATTTTATGGTATTGGAGGCATTAACATGTTCCAGTCAAAGGTGTGAACTTTGAAGTGATGTAATTTCACCATTGGTGGATGAGATGAAATAACGCCAATGTCTTCAAATGAGGTAGTGGTATAACTGTCAATGCTCTACATTGATTATAAAGGAATGAGAGTAATCTAAATAGCATGCAAACACACCAAAATAGGATGGACCTGATTGATTGTAATGTAACTTTCTCATACAGGAACACAGATTTTGAAAACATTACATTTCATCTCAAACCACCAATATTGAAGTTACAAGACTTCAAAAATCTTCCAATCTCAGTCAGACAATATCAATAAAAGAAAAAAAATTTGAATTTGAAAGGAGGGACACAACTTGTGCTGTGAGACGTGAATCAGTTCATTGGAGTGTATGTTGGAGAGAGGAAGGGAGGGGGAAGAGAAAGGGGGGAGAAAGGGCCAAGCAGGAGAAGGAACATAAATCAGTGTACCAATCTTTCCACCGATAATTATAACCTAACAACACATTTTCAACATGCTGTTAAAGCCAGGCAAGCTTCTGCTGTTTATTACAAGAAGGGCACCAGAGAGAATGCAGACCTTCAATAAGATCAAGCAGTTCCAGAATGAGCGGTTTGATGCTGTCCACATACAGTTGTAAGACATTGATTCTTAGTTTGTATTCCATCTTTCCATGAAGTTAATTAAAATTGGTCCTGAAGCTTTTTGCATGATCTTGCTGACAGACAAACAAACAAACCAGCAATCTCGGGTTAAAACATAACCTCTTCGGCAAAGGTGAAAATATGTCAACATTTAGGACAGTCTGTACAAAGTTTAGGTTTTCTTGGAATGAGAAATCAAACTAAAGTAATGCATCCATAACATTGACCTGGAAAACAAGGAAAAGAGCAGTTGTAATTGTAAGGTGTATCAATATGAGCAGGTTTTTAACGTAGCGTGGTTGTACTGTTCTAAACTGACGAGACAGGCCAGATGTTTTAATTGAAGACAAATAATTGGACAATACAAGACCAAATAAACAGCTAGGAGTCCACTCATCTGCAAGCAAAGTGAAGCTATCAGACAATAACCATCAATGATTAACATTTATCTTAACTGTCGGTGCTGTCAGAAGCTGCACCAAAATTAATAAACAGTAGCCTTCACATGGCCGTCTTAACACAAGAAGAGTGAGTGATTCAGAACATGAAAACGCTTTTTAAGATATGGCTTGACTGAGAGTCTAGCAGCAATGATTGAGCTAAGCTTCGTCAGCTGTGACTGAAGGCAGACAACCTACACACATGTGTTTACTGAAGCCAAGACACTGTTGTGATTGTGTCAAGGTCAGGAGCAGAGAGCACACTTCCCTAATGGTACATATTCTAATCGTAGCATATAACTTAAGTGAACAGACAACTGAATAGATCATGCAGGTCAGAATGCAAAACATGGCATATGTGATTAAGCTGAAATAATTATTGATTTTAAACCATCAGTAAACTCAGACAATTTAGCAGCAAGTGGACCAGTCACCCATGGCAAAGTGGTTAGCATTGCGGACTCCTGGCTGGGAGGTCTAGGGTTTGATTCCCATCAGAGTCATGTGGGATTTTTCTGCCCCGACCACCTCCTACCCAGTGTTAAGTTTGCTACGGGCTCAGTTAGGAAGACTGGGACCACACAGTCGAGTTTCATCCACTTAATGGATGGGTCTCTGAGAGTGTTGCATAAATTTCCTGACCAACACTGCAGGTGTCTGTATCTCTCGGGCCTGGTTGAAGCCAGGATATATTATGAAAGGAAGCATAGAGTACAGCCCTGACATGTAGTCTCAGACCAAAATGGAAATCCATTGCATCATCTTTATCATCCTTTTTCTCATCGATCAGCATTAAACAAACAAAAAAACTGTCTCAAATTGTGTGGCCCTTCATGCCCTGCTCCCATGGTGACCTCAGTTTCGATGTCCTATCCACGTCTGTGGCCTTGGTTTGGTTCTGTTGGGATCACCAGTATCGGCGAGTCCATGGGGGCTGTCATTAGACGGACGTGGTGACGCCCTCTGGAGGGAGAGCTCACTCACGCTGGCTCCGCGACTAAGCAATTATTGTCGTCAATAGGGGGCTTAGTAGGTGGTGTTCTGCGTATGTTAGATCAGAACTTGGCAGCAGTGCAGTGTCTCCTCCATTGGGTTGCCTCTTGACGACTTGACATTGACTGCTCCCTGTGGATTGCTGGTGCCGGGGCTGCGGCGGGACCAACCGGGCTGTGGCTGTAGATGGGGTGTTGGAATGAGCGGCATGGGTGCACTGCCACTGAGGTGGCACAGAAGTTGGGACAGCAAAAAAAAAAAAAGGAAAAAAAGATTCAGCAGCAAGTGAGTTGTGAACAGTAACAAAACTTGTGTCAATGACCAAGGTTGACTTTTAGGTCACAACTCATCTTGCCCACAGTCTTATAGTCTCATTAGACTGACACTGAACAGCAAACTGGGCGGTGTTGCATGTCTCACCGGATGGTCTCCTAAGACCATTTGTTTCCCTTTCTGTGCAAACTGCTAGACATTTAAAATGACTGCAAGGGTCCATACCAAATGATTGTGGTCAGTGATTCGAATGAAAGAACGAAATTCATGCATTCAAATCAATCTAAACCCTGTCTACGATTTGAAGTATATCTCCGCTGGAGAAAATGAAATGGCTGTTTTTGAGGGGAGTGTTTATCAGACTTGAACTTAAAAATAAAGATTTCCTAGAACTGAACAAATGTGATTTAATCATAAGATCTTCACCTGTAAACTGATTTCACAACACATCTCACAATGTGTGATGTATATTGGTATCTGATCTGAGCAAGAAAACAACTAACTCATGACCCCACACACAAACACCTCGGGCAGAGAACATGAACCAGCCAGAATTGCAGGTGTTGGAGGCTGGTAGAGCCATGTCTGACAGTGAAAGTGAGGTATATTAACAGGTGTTGGAGGCTGGTAGAGCCATGTCTGACAGTGAAAGAGAGGTATATTAACAGGGTATGTTAACACTGGAGCGCTGAAGGGTGTTTTGAATATCATTCTTAGTGAAAACTGTGGTATGATTTAAATGGTTTGATTTAAAGTGGATCGGTCCTAGTATGGTTTGTTTGTTTTTTTTGCGTGGTGTCTTCAGGTCCTATCCCACATCATGGATAATCTTGTGAACGCAGTACAAGGCTTTTGTCAGCACGCCCTCTCCACTGCAAGATCAGTCAGTGCCAGAGCCCCTGGCACACCCATGGCCCAAGCTCTGGTCGTCGGAGTGGTGGTGTGGTTCCTGATGTACCGTCTTATGAAGAAGCACCATCGTCTCCCCCCAGGACCTTGGCCATTACCGCTGCTAGGCAACTTGCTGTTGATGAGGAACCAAAAGGAACATTTCTATGTCACTCTGGACCGCTGGGCCAAGGAGAAGTATGGTCCTGTCATCTCTGTCTACTTTGGCCCTGTGCTGTGTGTCTTTGTCAACGACTTGGACACCATCAATGAGGCTCTGGTACAGAAAGGTGGGTCTAGTGTGTCTGTTCTACAAGATCAGGTGACCTCCCCACTCCTCACCCCACCCCCCACCCCCACCCAGCTCTTCTCTTTCCTCTGTGCTGCCCTCTGCCCTCCATCACCCCTCCCCCCCCCCCCCCCCATGCCCGCCACCTCAAACTCCCCCCACCCTCCACATCTCAAGACATTCTCATGAAACATTCTGTCTCTTCAGATATTTTGTTTTGTTGTTTGTCGCGGAACACAGTGGAATGTGTCCCAAGAACAAACTTGTTGAATGTTGTTTGGGATTGGAAAGGACTGGAGGCTGTGGGATGGATTTGGAGTTTGGGTTTGACTGAAATGAACTGTACTGTCTACTCCCTGCCTTTGATTGAAATGAACTGTACTGTCTACTCCTTGGGTTTGATTAAAATGAACTGTACTGTCTACTCCCTGGGTTTGATTGAAATGAACTGTACTGTCTACTCCCTGGGTTTGAATTAAATGAACTGTACTGTCTACTCCCTGGGTTTGATTGAAATGAACTGTACTGTCTACTCCCTTGGTTTGATTTAAATGAATTGTACTGTCTACTCCCTGGGTTTGATTGAAATGAACTGTACTGTCTACTCCCTGGGTTTGATTGAAATGAACTGTGCTGTCTACTCCCTAGGTTTGAATGAAATGAACTGTACTGTCTTTTCCCTGGGTTTGATTGAAATGAACTGTACTGTCTACCCCTGGGTTTGAAATGAACTGTACTGTCTACTCTCTGAGTTTGACTGAAATGAACTGTACTGTCTACTCCCTGGCTTTGATTGAAATGAATTGTACTGTCTACTCCCTGGGTTTGATTGAAATGAACTGTACTGTCTACCCCCTGGGTTTGAATGATATGAACTGTACTGTCTACTCCCTGGGTTTGATTGAAATGAACTGTACTGCCTACTCCCTGGGTTTGATTGAAATGAACTGTACTGCCTACTCCCTGGGTTTGATTGAAATGAACTGTACTGCCTACTCCCTGGGTTTGATTGAAATGAACTGTACTGCCTACTCCCTGGGTTTGATTGAAATGAACTGTACTGCCTACTCCCTGGGTTTGATTGAAATGAACTGTACTGCCTACTCTTGGTGGGAGGTCTATCTGACTGTGCTCCCGATTGTTGCCCTCTGGTTCCTTTGTGGACTTTGCTGATTTCCAGACGGATCTGGCTTTTTAAAGATGTTTGCAGACCATTACGTTCCACGATGAAAGAGACATTGTTTGTCAATACTTTTTCCCCCAATACCTAGTTGTTTCACATTAGGAAATATTGTGCAGGAGTGTTAGACTGGTTTGTTTGTTTTTAATAGCAGTAGTGGAAGAGCAGTGTGTTTAGTAGAAGATTGAAGCTCTTGTGTGAAAATTCTTTACCTTTGTGTTGTTGCGAATACTGTATGAAGATAATGACTGATTTCGACAGAAGATATGAGGTCATTGGTAATGATCTCATGAATTTCATACAAATGCTTAGCAAACAGATACCTTTTTTTTTTCACTATACATGAGAAGTCCCTGTCTGACTAGCTGGGATACAGCAATTAAAGCTAAACAGGCTTGTAAACAATGAGTAACTAAAAAGGTTAAAAAATTTGCCACTGGAGGTGCCAGGAGAGATGCTAATGATAGAACCAGTGAGTCGATTGAAAAGAAATGAGAATGACAAAAATATAGCAGTTTCCCAAAATTGCCTCTGTGCCGAAGTTATAACTTTAGCACAATTTATTTTTTAATCTTCGATCTAAGGACAACTACACAAACCATCAGTTTGTTCATTCACATTAGAAGCAGCATTTTTGTCGTAGGACCCAATCAATGTAGTTTTCTCTCTGACATTGTGGTTTTGAGACAGGTCAGTGGTTGCTACTTCCACAAACAAGATGATCCCTGATGTCATCATTCAGTTGGTTGTGATGCAGTCCAGTGTTATATGGGAGATTATCCTCAGTCATAAAAAAGACCCCAGCAGTCCAGTGTTGTATGGGAGATTATCCTCAGTCATAAAAAAAGACCCCAGCAGTCCAGTGTTATATGGGAGATTATTCTCAGTCATAAAAAAGACCCTAGCATGGGGTCCTGCTTGTATCATACAATGACATAACAAACAGTCTAACACAGGCCTCAGGGTCAGCCTGCACCCACACACTGACAGCAGCATGTTCATGCCAAGGCCAGATTAGGTGTGTGGATGGCAAGAGAGGAATTCTAAGCCTTACGTGTTGAAGTGAAATCATGCTTTCCTTTCGATGTTACATTCCACTGTCAGATTGTCACTCATAGTGTTGTTTGACCAGGAGAAGATGATGGCAGGAGAACAGATGCTCTTGTTTATGATGCAGGAAACGATTTTGCCGGGAGACCGAGCCTTCATTCCTTTGACATGATGACAGAAGGATACAAGGACATCATCTTTGCCGACTTTTCTCAGACATGGAAGCTTCACCGGAAAATTTCCCTCAGTGCGCTGAGACACTACATGACAGGGTCACACCTTGACAAGGTCGTGCATGAGGTCATGACCAAGGTAGCAGACAGAATGGCAGCAGAGCCGGGGCCTTTTAACCCCCGCCCTTACAACTGTAACCTCATGTTTCACCTCCTCGATGCCATCTGTTTTGGGAAACTAAACCTTATGATGATCCTGAAGTCCACTATCTTGCTGAACTCTTTGAGGTCGTCAGCAAAGAGATAGGGAATGGATTCTTTGAGGATGTCATTCCCCTTCTCAAGTATTGGCCAACAAAAAAATTTCAGCGGGTTTCTGCCATAACACTTGAGTTTTTTGAATACATTGAGAAAAATATTGAAAAGCATCGACAGAGCTTTACACCTGACAAGATTCAAGATGTGACGGACAGCATCTTGTTGGCTAAGAAAGAGGCTGAGCAGGAAGAGAGTGCACAGCTCATGGCCATGTTCACAGACGTCCATGTTCGACAAACCATTGGAGACCTGTTCTCAGCTGGGGTGGACACATCACGAATGACCTTGGACTGGGCCATGCTGCACATGGCTGGACATCCTGAGGTACTGTCCACTCTCAGGATACACGTGTACAGACACACAGGCATGCACGCTGTTATGCGAACATATGCACATTTGTCTCTTTATGTGTAGAGGAGCATACAAATTTGTGGGTTTTGCAGGTAAGTTACAGCCTCTTTAAAACAATCATCAGCAATGATAAAATTCACATGAGCTGCCTTGTGGCTGACATAGTGTCTGAGTGTGTGTGTGTGTGTGTGCGTGAGTGTGTGTGTGTGTGTGTGTGTGTGTGTGTGTGTGTGTGTGTGTGAGTGTGTGTGTGTGTGTGTGTGTGTGTGTGTGTGTGTGTGTGTGTGTGAGTGAGTGTGTGTGTGTGTGTGTGTGTGTGTGTGTGTGTATGTTGGAGTTGTATTTATCAGACATTAGTTTACTTCAAACATTTTAACAACTGTTTGAATCTGTCCTTACAAGAAACTTGATCATATGAGTTATTTTCATTTCCAGATATCAAGAAGAAGAAAACCTGTATATGGATCTTGCCCGTTCACTTACCTTGAATGGAATGTTGATGCTCAGGGTGTTCTCACTGTTACTGTGTCAGCAATGTCAGATATGTTCTATGGTCATATTCTAGAGATTTTTCTTTACAAGCTGAAAATTCAAAGACATAAACTTAATTTTGCTCTGTGACATACTTTCATGCCTCTTTGTTTTATGATCATAAAAAGTCATAACCCGGTTCTGTTTTTAAAAAAAAGGTTATAACCTAAATGTCCAAATTGGTAAAAGTCAAGGAAGTGATATTTTCAGTTTTATCTTGATTTGTATGTGAAAGAATTTGAGTGTTCTTTTAGGTAGAATACATTTTGACGCTTTCCATTATCAGGGAAGCAAGGTCTAAAAGTAGCTATCCATCAGGCTTTTAATACCTGATGCTAATACTGTTCTTGATCATTTGCTACATAATAGATCAATTTCCTCATCAAATGATAGGGTTTGTCCATTGACAGATTCAGAGGCAGGCACAGGCAGAGATTGATGCGGCCACAGGCAGGGAGATGCCCAGGGTGGGACACCGTGATCAGCTGCAGTACACACAGGCCGTGCTCCAGGAGACGATGCGGATTTCCTGTGCGGTGCCCATGGCCCTGCCTCACAAGGCATTGTGGGACACCTCTGTGGGAGGATACGATGTGCCCAAGGTAACGTCACTGGGGGAATATATGGCTGGATCAGGTTGTCTTTTAATTCACTTTGGCCCCGGGTGTTTAAGTGCTTGGAGCACTTTCTGGTTTCCTTCTCTGTTTTGAATTGTTTTGTTTTTAGCAGTAGTGCGTACTGACCCCTAAAAAAATTCTTTCTTTTAGTTTTTTATATTTTTTTTTATTAATTTCATTTACACAACCAGAGAATCAATTCTGAACATGTGGGTGATGACTGGATCAAGCAGTTGTGTTAGTTTCGCAGAGAAAACCACAGTGATGGGAAACATCTGGGTGGGGCATCACCACGATCAATCAGTTCTGTTTGTTTCACTCAGGACACTCTCGTAACAATGGATGTTTAGGATGTAATAGGATGATTGATCACTTCTGTTGGTGTCACACAGAACATCTTGATGCTGATGAACATCTGTGGGGTGATGTCTTGATAAGTCTGATCAGTTTTTTTCTTTTTTTTTCCCCCTCAGGACACCATGGTGATGGTGAACCTCTGGGCAGTGACCCATGACCCCCGGCTGTGGGACGAACCCGACCAGTTCAAACCTGAACGATTTCTTGACGATGAAGGTGAATTCTGTATCTTTCTCTCTTATTTTTATTTGTCTGTCGGTCACTCACTTCCTCTGTGTCTGTTTCTGCCTTTCTTCTTGATCCTTCCTAGTCTAGGTAGAGTAGTGAGGTGTAAATCAGTTTGGAGTCACATTATATGTAAGTGATAGATGTGGAGCTCTCTTGGTGTGTTCTAAGGAGTATCTGTATCTGCAGTTCCCATTTCCAAACCTTGGCAAGGATATTTCAGTTCTACATTTTCTGAGGGTAAGCTTGATATGAAAATTGCTATGTGGTTGTCACACAAGCAGCTCACACCACTGACACTATCATTCATCCCAGGTACCTTCAGACAGAATGGTAAAGTCCCACTTGAATTTGTACAGTGTGCAAGTGTGTGTTTGTGTGTGTGTGTGTGTGTGTGTGTGTGTGTGTGTGTGTGTATGTGTGTGTGAGTGTGTGCGTGTGTGCTTTAGTGTACGTATGAGTGTGTGTGTGTGTGTGTGTGTGTGTGTGTGTGTGTGTGTGTGTGCGTGTGTGCTTTAGTGTACGTATGAGTATCCTTGAGTGTATGTATGCGTGTGCATGCATGTGTGTTTGCATGTGTTTTTGTGGATGTGTTGTCTACAGGTGTGTGTGTGTGTGTGTGTGTGTGTGTGTGTGTGTGTGTGTGTGTGTGTGTGTGTGTGCGCGCGCGTGTGTGTGCACATTCATGCATGCATGTATGTGCATGTCCATGTCCACAGGGAAGCTGAAGACAGCACCCAAGGCCTGGATGCCATTCTCAGCAGGACGGAGGGTGTGCCTTGGCGAGAGCGTGGCTAAACCTGAGCTGCTTCTGCTGCTGGCCTGTTTTCTCAAACGATTCACCTTCACCTTGCCGGAGGGTGTGACCTACGACCCTGCCAGTGAAGTGGACAGCATGGCTACTTACTTGCCCAAGCCTTTCAAGATTGTAGTCACTCCACGTTGAAAGCAGGCAGTGTATGGCCACTGTGATGCCATCTGTGTGCACACATTCCATTTCAAACAGAGAAATATGGGCAAGTGACAGTAGTTGATCAATGTGTTTTCATATCAACACTCTCTGTCACATGTGTGCATATAAAGGCATGCACACTACACGTATACTGAAACACACACACATATACATGTCAGAGGTTCTGTTAGACTGGCATATGCCATTTTTTACTGGCTTGTTTTTTCCTTGCTCCAGTCAAAAATGAAGGCTCAGATTCTGTGCATTAGCTGGCAGAGAAGAGCCTTTTGTGTACACTGTCCTGTTTTTCCTCTCCCTGCTGCTGACTGGTAGGTATCACTTAAGCCAGCGTAAAAGGCCTGCATCAAACAGCATACCGTTTTTCAATATTATCTTTTAACGCCCTTCATGGGTTGTCCAAGACCCAGAGACACAATGAAGTCATTATATCACATGAACTATTTTTCCAACAAAATTTTAGATATTTGTCAACAACCCAGTCCACTCTGTCAGCCAGTTCCAGAGCATTTGCATTGTAGAGGACGCACACTTGTAAAGAGCGGTAATTTGATATGGCAGTGAATTAAGCATGGGTCATGGACAACTGGCATCATTGGTTGAGGAATAAACTCTCAAAGACTCTTTGAGGAGTATGGGTCTTGGAGGCAATGAACATTGCTCATTTTTTGTTGGATTTCTTTTGCAGCCAGCCATATGCGCGCACACACACACACATGCACATACACACGCAAGTGCACACACACACACACACACACACACACACACACACACACCCACACACATACACATCCTCACATAAATGCATACAAGTGACATTCTCTTGCGTGAAAGACTAGAAACAGCTGATTGTTTGTTCCAGCCCTGAGATTTTCAGACCCATGTCCATTTATTTTTTTTTCTCTTTATTTGGGTTGTGTTTTACATGCAGACAACGGAAATCATACCTTTATCTGTTAAGTGTGTGCACTAATGCTTATTTTTGTGAAAACATATTTATGCAGATTCAGTATTGTAACCAGTGTGTAACCTTGTAAAAATACTTTCTGTTCAGAACAGGGACAGTAGTAGGGGGTTAACCAACTGTGACAAGCACATTTCTCTGGGCCTTTTGTGAACTTGAAGATTGGGGTGTTTTGAGAGGTATTGGGGGAATTTACTTCAGGTCGTGAAGTTTGCAGTATGGAATATATTGATCATCTTGCTAAGGTGAATCGAATATTTGTAAATTAACAGAAAAAATGTGTTTTTAAAACAAGCACACTTGTAAAATATTGTGTCCTTCCAAATTATCAATTTTTTGTGTGATTGTCAACAGTGGCAAGTAAATTTATAACAAGAACACTAAACTGTTGCATCACTGAAAATGAGGCAAAATATAAATAAGTACCTAAAATAACATTTTCTGGGTTGAATTGTGATTTTTTTTATTAGATATATTTTGAACTTGTTATAATAGCGGTAGCAAATGTAAGAGTCATCCTGCAACTATATGAAGCTGTGTTCCAATTCATCAAGTGCCTATTCCAGTTGGCTAATAATGTTGACTTTACAACAATTGAGGTTTTTTTTGTTTAGCAAATGACGTATTTTCTCTACAGGTAGTTTACATCATTGTGCCTGTCCATCCATGTTAATTGGTATTTTAGGGAAGGAAAGGTGTTTCCTTGTTGCCCTATGACCTGAGCAGTCAGGAGTGGGCTGCAACAGTCCCCAGGCATGTGAACATGAAGCACAAGCAACTGTCTATTTCACTGGCTATAAGTTAAAGTTCTGCACTGGAAGTAGATTTCCCTGATGTACACAACCCAGAGCTGTCCTGAACATGTTGAACAGGAAGTGTCCCACCTTACAACTGTTCTTGGTTCAGAATCAGTTGCATGATTATATTTGTATGAAAAAAATATTCAAAATGCTATGCTGCATTTTTATTACATTGTTTATGGAGTTTTTTTGTTTGTTTGTTTGTTTTTAGAGAAATTTACCCTCTGAAAACGTATGTATGTACTTATACAGTCTCCCTTCTTCGTTGCGTAACACGGACTCTTTAGAGACTTTTAAAACCTCTCTAAAGACACATCTTTTCCCTCGGACTGATTAACAATATCCACTTATCACTGTGCGCGTGTTTGCTGGTGTTGAACGCGCTCCTGTGTCTGTCTGCATGTGAGAGTTGTTTTTTTTTGTTTTTTTTTCCGGGTGTGTGTGTGTGTGTGTGTGTGTGCACGCGCTTTGAATTAGAATTAGAATTTTATCATGTTTTTCTGTAATATGCGCTTTGGGCTCTTGTGAGGTAAAGCGCTCTATAAATATCCTTTTACATTACATTACATTACATTATACACATGCCTTACTTTGCTTATTGAATTAGAAATACACAGAATTGAAATTATGCCATATTGCTATTGTTTGTACAAAGTATTTGGTTCGTTCTTCAGGAAAAGCAGTATTTCAGAGAGTATTTTTCTTGCCATCATAAGTCATTGCATACATTTTATATTTGCACATATTCTTGTTGCTAAAGATGATGAGATTATGTATGTACAGAAGGAAGTCTGGATATGATGCTTATGATAAAGACAGTTTTGTTTGTGAAATTTTGGACATTTTTTGTCTCCTGTTGTCCTTTGGAGAAGTATCATTCTTGAGGTTTAGTGTACACTTTGAATCAGTATATACAGATATATTCCTTGATGTGATCATGAGGTGCTGTGCTAATGTTTACCAAAATTTAAAGTTCAAGTGTCGTTGTAGTGTTTGTGTTTGGTTTTTCTTCTTTTTTTTTTTCTTTTTTTTTTCTTCTTACATTTGAGAATACAGTAAAATCCGGTTATAAGAAACTCGGTTATAAGAAAACTCAGCTATAAGAAATCAGATGGTTTTCCCCTGCTGAGAGGATTCTTTAAAATTACTTAAAATACCTCAGATGTAAGAAACTCGGTTGTAAGAAAACTCGCTTGTAAGAAACAGGTTTAGCTGACCCTGGCGAAACTTTACCTCGGATGTAAGAAAGTCTCGGCTGTCCAAAGATTTTCTCGGTGGGGCCTACACATAAAAAAAACAACAATTCCACGATGCAGGTCACAGGAATTGGCGGGACAGGATGTGGGCCCTTTGATGTCGCACACGATGCTAAACAGATTGACCGAATACTCAAGCAAGTGGATCCCGAGTATGACAGTAGCATGGTTGCTCCCAACGGCATCTTTCGTCTCGGAAAGAAAAGAGAACAATCTGAGACTGAACCCAACCCCAGACCCAGACCCATCAAAGTCATTCTGAACGAAAACCAAAAGCAAAACCCGCATCTTAAGAAATGCCAGATCATTGAAGGAGAATGACGCCTACAGGTCTGTTGGCATTGCGGCTGACAAGACCCTGAAAGAGAGAAAAGAAGACAAAGCAAAAAGAGATCAGTTCAAAATGAGGAAAGAAAATGGAGAGGATGTGGTCTGGCACAAAGGAGAAGTGATGACCCGAGCTGAAAGAGACGATATCATCAAGACTGGAAGGATCGGGAATTCATCAGGGAGGCAAGACGTGGGAGGAGTAGCGACAAACAGCCCTGCCCAAAATTGACTTCCCAGTGCTGAGGAAACAAAAAATGTAAATAGATGTTCTGTACATAGAACAGTTATAAACTCATCTTCTTCTCAAAAGTTTTCTTCTTTGAAATGCTACTACGCTAACATTGACACACTGACAAACAAACTAAATGAGCTGGAACTGCTGTGTAAAATTCACCATTTCGATATTATTGCTTTAAATGAAGTGATACCAAAGAACTCCAAAGATAAAATTGAAAATTTTGTACTTCCAGGCTATACAAGCTTTACAAACCACAAGGGAAGAGGTGTTAGTTTATTTGTAAAGGAGGGATGGGAGGTATCCAGAATAAAGGAAATTGAAAAAATCTTTTCTCCTTTGGTTTTCTGCAGAGTATCATTACCTGGCAGTAACGAACACCTCATTTTTGGAGTAGTGTATAGATCTCCCAATTCTGAGTACGAGGACCATTCTAATTTAACTAAATTAATGAATTATGTATTTAGCATTTTTAAAAACAACATTATTATCACAGGAGACTTTAACTATCCAGAAATTGACTGGCGAAATGTAGTAAGTTGTAAGAACGAGGATCACCCAGCTACGAAATTTTTGGAGTGTGTACAGCAAAATTACATCACGCAAATGACTTCTGAACCTACTCATTACAGAGGTCTACAAACACCCAATGTGTTAGACTTATTGTTTACAAACTCGCATGAGGATGTCATCAATCTGGAGCATTGCCCCCCCCCCCCCCCCCTCCCCCTGGGGAAAAGCCACCACTCAGCTCTTTACTTCGATGTTCAAGTCAGAAAGGAATACTCATCTGGTTACTCTGTGAAGTATCAACTGGATGAAGGAGATTACGAAGGCATGAGGAAATATGTAGGAGAGATAAATTGGAACGACCTTTTGGCCAATGAAGCACCAGTGGATGAAATTTGGGAGATTATTCATAATGTACTTATTAAGTCAATGGATAAATTTATTCCTAAAAAGTCATTTAAACAAGGACCAACCAACAAACCAAGACGAGACCCCATTCCCCAATCTCTCTTAGATAAAATTCACCATAAGCGCAGAGCCTTCAAAAGGTACAAGAAATACCCCACAAATGAAAACTACAAATTGTATGCAAGAGCTAGAAACTAAGTAACATGGGAGACAAGGAAAAATGTGAAAGCAAAGGAGGCTAAACTGGCTAAAGAATCTAAGCAAAATCCAAAAGGATTTTTCCGTTATGTTACGAGTAAAACCATACCAAAAGAATCGATAGCTAATTTACTAAAGGAAGATGGTACCTTAACACAAAATGATTCTGAAAAAGCAAGTGTACTAAACAGCTTCTTTGCCAGTGTTTTTACTGAGGAAAGTAACATAAACGTTCCAGAGTTTTCATGTAAAAAAGAGGTTACAGAATTAACAAAAGTGGAGATCACAACCGACCAGATGGAAAAAACATTAAAGAACTTAAACCCATCGAAGTCCCCAGGACCTGACGAGATTCACCCAAGAGTACTGAAGGAGCTGGCTAAAGTCATCGCTTACCCATTGAAGACATTATTCGACAGAACACAAGAAAAGGGTGTAATACCGAAAGATTGGAAAGAAGCAGAAGTACGTCCTATTTTTAAGAAAGGAAACAAGAACTCAGCAGGAAACTACCGTCCAGTCAGCCTAACATCTGTAGTCTGTAAAGTTTTCGAGGGTTTTATTCGAGACGCTCTTTGCCAGCACTTAACCAAACATGACCTGTTATCTAGAGAACAATTTGGATTTACCACAGGGCGTTCATGTGTTACACAACTACTTGTTACTTTACAAGATTGGTTAGTTACATTGGATGAGAAAATACCAGTTGACGCAGTCTACCAAGACTTGAGGAAAGCGTTTGATACAGTTCCACACCAAAGACTGATAAATAAACTGGGAAGCTACGGTATAAAAGGCAAGCTACTATCGTGGATCAGAGACTTCTTAAAAGGAAGATCACAGTTTGTAAGTGTAAACAGCAGTAAATCGTCGAAGGTTAACGTGACTAGTGGAGTACCACAAGGTAGTGTTCTCGGACCGACCTTATTCATATACTTTATAAATGATATGCCTGAGGAGGTAGATTGTAAAGTAAAAATTTTTGCAGACGACACCAAGGCTTACTCTGCCATCCCAAATATAGAAGACAGAGATCATTTACAATTGTGTATACACAATCTAGTGAAATGGACAAATACTTGGCTATTGCAGTTTAATAGCGAGAAATGCAAAGTTCTGCACCTTGGAAAGAATAATCCACACTATCAGTACACGATACTGGAAAATGGGGTTAATAGAACACTGGAAAGTACTATTGCTGAGAAGGATTTAGGTATCACCATGGACCCAGATTTGAACTTTGAGACTCATATAAATAACATTGTGAAAAAAGGTAATCAAATTGCTGGTCTTCTTGTGAGGACTATTACAAATAAATCTCCTGAAATTATGATTCCATTGTTCAAAGCTCTAGTTAGACCAATCATTGAATATGGAAACTCAGTATGGTGCCCCTATCTTAAAAAACATATAAATATGATTGAAGGTGTTCAACGAAGATTTACAGAGTGTATAACTAGTACAAGTACTCGTGATCTTAGTTATGAGGAGCGCCTAACTCTGTTTAGGTTGCCTAGCCTAGAATTCAGAAGACTAAGAGGTGATCTCATTGAAGTATACAAAATTATGCACAATATTTATGATCCTTGCACCACCTCTTCCTTGTTCACCATGGCTAACTATGAAAAGACTCGAGGACATAACTTCAAAATAACCAAAACTAATTTTGCAACTAACCAGTTCCGCAAGTTTTTTACTAACCGTATCATTAACCTGTGGAATAACCTTTCCGATGACACTATCAACGCACCATCAGTAAACGCATTTAAAAATCAAATTGACAAAAAGTTTAAAGACCAGGTATTTTCCACTGAGTTGGATCTTTATTAAGACGATGATAAATGTAGTATACACTATGCCTGACTTAGACCATTGGGACTTTCACGAGAAAGTGATCCAAAAAGCACATAAACGGATACTGATTATGAGGGCAAAAGGCTATCAGCCTATAGCCATACATTTCTGTGATTCTGTGAAGAGATGGGATATCCGGATGTAAGCTAGACAAAACGCAGGCGCTTGATTACGAGAGGTGTTTGAACTTCACCCCCACCCCTGTTTCTCTCTTCACACCAGTGCATGTTCAATGCAAGGCAAGGCATTGTACAATGTAAAGTGAAGATGGCTGACAAACACAAAAGACAAGCAATTTCACTGAAACGAAAAATCGAAATTTTGGATGCTGTGGAGAGAAACCCGAAAAAGAAAAGGACGTTGATTGCTGAAGAATTTCATATTCCTCTTGCTACTCTGTGCAACATTGTAAAACAAAGGGACAAATACAAAAATCAGTTCGTGGGCAGTACAACTCACCCGCAGCTACAGCAAAAGAATAGGAAGGCGAAACATGAGGACATGGACAATCAACTTCTGCAATGGTTTGTCCAAGCGAGGTATGTTATGTTACTATCTCCACCCCCCCCCCCCCCAGCCATCTCTCTCTCTCTCTCTCTCTCTCTCTCTCTCTCTCTCTCTCTCTCTCTCTCACACACACACACACACATACATACACACACATACACTCTCTCTCTCTTTCTCCTCCCTCTCTCCATTACTCCCTCCCCCCCCCTCTCTCTCTCTCTCTCACACACACACACAAACTCTTTCTCCCCCCTCTCTCCATCACTCCCTCCCTCCCTCTCTCTCTCTCTGTCTTTGTTTCTCGTGCATGTGCACGTATGTGAGAAGCTTGATAAATAATCAAGGAATCACGTGCTATGTTCGTATTCATTCGTTCATTTCACACTTGACGAGCATCAATATGTAATAGCCTACAACTTATGAGTACCTGTTAACTCCAATTCAGAATATCGCTGAGCGCTGTTAAATACTGCTCGTAAATACTTGTGTGGGTGCGCGTGCGCGCGTACACACACACACACACACACGCTCTCTCTCTCTCTCTCTCTCTCTCTCTCTCTCTCTCTTTCAAACTTTCAAGCTTTCATGTTCTGTTCCGATGACAAATTATAAAACAGTTCCTACCTGCATTTCAAGACGATTCTCTACACAAGGCTTGAAATAAATCTTTTGTAGTGTGTGATATAGTATTGTCTCTGATGCAATCCCCAGAGACAACATATGGTAACATATTTATATGCATTCTTGTTAAAATTAAGAATATATACATGTACTTGCATATTTGTAAGCAAACACACACACACACACACCCACACACACCATCATGGATGTCCGTCGCAAAGCGACGATGACGTCAGTGGCGCCTTTGATGAGGCCGCAACCCGAACTCCGATGCGCAGATCCGTCCACACACAGGGCAGGCTACGGCAGCTGCTGGGTTGACCCTTCTGTCTTTCCTGGCCTGACGTTTGGCGTCAAGTTGCTCCTGGCGTCGTATCTCGAAGGCCTTGACTCCTTTGGTTGTTGCCTGTCTCCAGGCAGTGCGGTTGGCAGCAGTTACCTTCCCAGCCAATGACTGATGTTACACGCGCGCAAGGATTGCTTGAGTGAGTCTTTGTAGCGCTTGTGTGGCCTCCCTGTCTTCTTTTGCCATTGGCCAGTTCGGAGCAGAAGAGCTGCTTTGGAAGACGGCTGTCTTCCATTCTCATCACGTGGCCTGACCATCTCAACTGTGATTGCATGATCAGGGCCTCGATACCGGGCAGATCAGCACGTCGGAGGACTTCTGGTTCGTGACACGGTCTTCGCAGTGTATGTCCAGGAGTCTGCGAAAGCAACAGAGATGGAACTGGTCCAGTTTCTGGAAGTGGCGGCGGTAGCATGTCCTGGCATGCCACACACACACACACACACACACACACACACACACACACACACACACGTGAAGGGCAGTTTACGCTGTAACTGATGGCGGGGTTAAAGCTGCCCATTGAAAAGCATCATTGGACATTTTGATCAAATTACTCAATCTCTTTTTATTTCTACATGTATGTGTAGGTTGGAACACATCCCAGTCAGTGGTCCTGTCCTCAAAGTCAAAGCAGAGGAGTTGTCAGCAACTCTTGGACTACAAGAATGGAAATGTAGTGATGGTTGGCTACACCGTTGGAAGAAAAGACATGATATCGTCTTCAGATCAGTGAGCGGCGAAAGAGGAGCTGTGGACGAAGTCTTTACGGACAAGTGGATGGAGGATGTTCTCAGACCAATGCTGAAGAACTTTGAGCCTAAGGATGTGTTCAATCTTGACGAAACAGCGCTCTTTTGGAGGCTCCTCCCCGACAAAACATTTTCGTTCAAGGGAGATCAGTGTCTCGACGGAAAAAAGTCCAAGGACAGAATCACTGTCATGCTTTGTTGTAACATGGACGGTAGTGAAAAATTACCCCGTCTGACAGTCGGCATGTTCATGAAACCACGGTGTTTCAAGGGAGTGAAAAAGCTGCCAGTGGAGTTCCGGGCCAATCGCAAGGCTTGGATGACTGGAGAAATTTTCCAAACGTGGCTGCTCTCCTTTAACAGAATCATGCAAAGACAGAATCGGAAAGTTCTCCTAGTTCTGGACAATTGTGCGTCACACAAAATTTCCACAGGGTTAAGAGCAACGGAGGTCTTATTTCAGTGCAACTTCCAAGCTGCAACCATGTGACGCTGGTGTCATACAGAACTTGAAAGTGAAATACAGAACGAGAAAGGTTCTCAAGCTGGTTGCTCACATCGGCACTGGAGGCACAACAAAAGACTACCAGTTCAGCCTCTTGGATGCAGTATGTACCCTGCAGCAGGCATGGGATGAGGTGACCCCAATGACAATCAGCAACTGCTTTCTCAAAGCGGGCTTCAGGCATGACAAAGACACAGAAGCTTGCGCAGAAGAACATGACCATAGTGACCATGAGACACAGGAACCCATTCTGAAGAGACTATTTGAAGAATACAACATTCCACCAGAAGAGTACTTGACTGTTGATGACCGTGTTGCAACAATGGGGTCAGCATCCTGCGCCACGACTGTGCCAGCTGTATCAACATCAAATGCCCCAGAAACGTTCAGCACAGATGCCTCAGATGAAGATGACAACTGTGGAGAACAAGAAAAAAGAGTTTCAAGCAAAACTGCTTTGGAATGTATTACAAAATTACAAACTTACTGTTTGCACTCAGACTGCAATGAAGCAGTCATGAAATCATTTGAAGCGTTCAAGTATCATTTGGAAAAGCATGTAGCAAGTGCTAAAACTCAAACTAGAATCGATGATTTCTTCTTGAAAAGCAGCACACCTGAGAGTAGACATACAAAAGAGGAGACCAGAGCAGAAAGTAGACAGTGGAAAGGGAGGACAAAAGATGAGGAAGAATTGAAGAAAGGGGATGCAGGAGAACAAAATGGAGAAAGCAAAGGGCAGACAAGAGGAGGAGACGGGAAAAAGAAAGGGGAGACAAGAGCAGAGGATGGAGGAAAGAATGAAAAACAAAGAGAAGAGGATAGAGGTCAGAAAAGAACAGGAGACGATGATAGAGAAAAGAACAGGAGACGATGACAGAGAAAAGAACAGGAGACGATGATAGAGAAAAGAACAGGAGACGATGACAGAGAAAAGAAAAGTGGGGAGGCAAGAACAGAGGATAGAGAAAGAAAAGGGGAAACAGAAAAGAGAGATGGAGGGAGGGAAGGGGGACCAACAGAAAGGGATGGGGGACAGAATGAACAGACGAGAGCAGAAGATGGGGAAGAGAATGGGGAGACAAGAGAAGAGTTTAGAAGGGAGAATAGACAGACGAACGAGGAGGATGAAGGGAAGAAAAAACGAGAGAAAGGATGGAGGCAAAGGGAGACAGAAGCCCAGAATGACAAAGAGAGAGGAAAAAAACCAGGGCCAGACATGGACTTATGGGGTTTCAATCCGCGCCCCCGCAAAGTTTCGCACCAACCAATTCTTCTTGGCGACAACGGCAGTCTGAGAGACTGGGTCTCCCAAAACCTCTCGATCTGCCTGAAAGACCGGTCAGAAGAGAGCTGGGAATACCCGTTGAAGTCAACGCAATTGTGAGTGATGGAAACTGCCTTTACAGGGCTCTTAGCTATGAGGTGTGTGGCACACAGGATTTTCATGAACAGCTAAGAGATGCAATTGTTGACTTCATGTGTCGCAATCATGAAACTTTCACTGCTTATGTTGGGCAAGACCTAGGTCAGTACCTCTCTGGAAACACTCTACAGCCTCGTTCCTGGGGATCGGATGTGGAAGTTATTGCAGCGGCAACACTGCTCCAAACACCTGTTGTAGTATACACAGCTTGCACGGAGACCTACAGGGCGTGGCTTCCTTACCAACCGTTGTTTCAGTTACCTGGAACATCCGTTTGTCAGGAAAAGGTGTACCTTCAGAATCTCTGTCAACACTTTGAGCGTGTGGTTCAAGTTGCTTAGTGGCCTGACAAAGGTGTGAAAGAAAGAGGCAGACCAAACATTTCTGAAAGACCAGCTGATGTTTTTTATGTTATGATGTACTCTACAGAGCAGGGATTGCTCCAAATTAGCATTCGTGTTATGGTTTATGTTTAAAACACCTTTTGGACTGAGGACTCATCCGAGAATGATAGGTGATTCGTTTATTTATAGGTGCATTTGTTAATATTGGGAAATTTCCTTACGATTATGTTGGCTTTAACAATTTACCGTTGCGTTCTAAAAATCTCTCTCTCCCTCTCTCTCTCTCTCTCTCTCTCTCTCTCTCTCTCTCTCTTTCCACACCACATCATACACACACGAAAATGTTGATCCCTCTTTCTCTATGTCATGACGGCCAATGGCTCCAAGAATAAATCTATGCTCTTCCTTGTGGCATTTTTACTCGTCTATCGTGTTTATGCGTTTGTGTATGTGTGTGTGTGCGCGCGCGCGCGCGCGCGTGTGTGTGTGTGTGTGTGAGAGAGAGAGAGAGAGAGAGAGAGAGAGAGAGAGAGAGGAGAGAGAGAGAGAGAGATAAGAAAAAGAAAACACATTAGACGTTTTATGTCACAGGCCAAAGTTTACTTGCGAAATCAAACCAAAGAGCCCTTCTCTCTCTCTCTCTCTCTCTCTCTCTCTCTCTCTCTCTCTCTCTCTCTCTCTCTCTCTGTGTGTGTGTGTGTGTGTGTGTGTGTGTGTGACTCTCTTTGTCTCTCTCCGTGTCTCTGTGTGTGTCTCAATCTCTGTCTGTCTGTCTGTCTGTCTGTCTGTCTGTCTGTCTGTCTCTCTTCTCTCTCTCTCTCTCTCTCTCTCTCTCTCTCTTTAACACTAACGTACACACACACACACACACACTAACAATTACAGAAACGTGCAGAGAAAAAGAGAATCAAAGGAAAAACAAACAAAAACTCGGATATTAGAAACACTCTAAAAAATTTTGTTTAGAACTCTCGATTATAAGAAACCTCGGCTGTAAGAAAACTCGGTCATAAGAAACAAAAAAAAATTCCCCCTCAACTTTCTTATAACCGGATTCTACTGTAAATCCATTTTGATAAAACATATGCTTTGAATTCGTGAGAAAGGTGAATTTGGATGCTATTCATGATGGTGAAGTTATCCTAAACTAGACAAGTTTTAATAGTAGTTGTCACGTGTATTGTCTGTCTTTGAAGATTAATTCGATTTCTTGATCTTACTGACAGAGGATGTTGTGTTGGTACCTGTTGTTGAGATGGTATGCCCTTGAGAATGACTGCTGTTTAGACAACACCTTTCAGAACTTGTGAATAGAAGATAGTTAAGTTTAAAACCTAATAATAATCTTTTCCCATGCAAATATTTTTCATATATATATATATAAGTGTAGTTGTTAAGCCTAAAACAGATTTAAAAATGCTCAACCCCTTGGGGAGCAACATTTGTTTAAAATTAAAGAATTAAAACCAAGTCTAAAAGCATCTACAGAACTGTTTCGAGCTGGGCTCTCGTCAGGATGAATACTTGGGTCACCCACCGCCGGTGTTTTATAGCGTGTGGGGCCCAGTTATTGCTGTTTTCACGTGCAGGTAGATTGCACGTGTTTGTTTGGTTTTTTTAAATTTCAGGTTATTGCTTGGGGTGTGTTCGTGTATATATATATATATATATATATATATATATATATATATAACTAATAAATTCCAAGGATAAGTACCGAGCACCATTCCAGCAACTTACAGAGCAGCTTGGTGTTGCAATGACTGCAAGAAATATTGAATTATAAACAAAGCTTGCTCTTATGTCTTAGATTGAAGAAATAGGGGGAGATAAGCATTTATATCTGCAGTGGTAGATAATTCTGCCTAACTAACAGTATGTGCTTGAGTGGGTGAATGGGGAAAAATAAAATAAATGCTTCTCAAAATGAGCCTTCAGCAGGCTTATAGTCTCCAAGGGGGAGACAATCTTCAATAGGGAGGAAAACTCACTAACATATAACTCCTGGTCAGATACCGATATTTCGAAACCTGATTGTTTCTCCTCAGTGACCACGGAAATTATTAGTTTGTTGTAATTTAGTCCCTTGCGGATTCATTCCAAGAACTGGCCCTCTTGTGTCTTAAGAGGTTATCTTTTTATATTTTCTACTTTTCACAAGAAAATGTAGCTTGTTTTGCTCTTTCATGATTTTCTTTTGCTTCTTAGGTGGCACCTTTGGTTGGTTTTTTGAAAACTCAACAAACATACTACGGTATTGCACACCAGCCTTTTCTGGGATAGCATTCTTCTTAAAACCAAAAAGGCAGAGGAGTCAAATTACCACTTTCCGTGGTCACTGAGGAGAAACAATCAGGTTTCGAAATATCGGTATCTGACCAGGAGTTATATGTTAGTGAGTTTTCCTCCCTATTGAAGATTGTCTCCCCCTTGGAGACTATAAGCCTGCTGAAGGCTCATTTTGAGAAGCATTTATTTTATTTTTCCCCATTCACCCACTCAAGCACATACTGTTAGTTAGGCAGAATTATCTACCACTGCAGATATAAATGCTTATCTCCCCCTATTTCTTCAATCTAAGACATAAGAGCAAGCTTTGATTATAATTCAATATATATATATATATAAAACATGAGTTAAGTATCATTTTTCCTTGCCAAATGTATTTTCTGGTTATTATGGCTGCACAAGTTGTATCCTCACTTTTATGTTTTTGTATTATCTGACTGAGAATGGGAGAGTACAATAAAATTATCAATGTGGGATGAAAAATTTCATTGTCCAAAAGTTTCCAACACATTTTTCTTGCCATGTGATTTACAATCTTTTCCTTGTGTCTTTTAAGTAACCTCTTTTTCTCGTCATTCTCTGACTGTATTGTGCATAAAGAAATTACAAACTCACTGATCTCTGCCATGTCTCTGGCCACACTGATATATCACACCATCATCTACACCTCGTCATTTTTCCACTGCTCTTTAAACTCGCTGACCTACTCTTCTTCTTTCACTTTGGTCCAAGAACCTGTCCAGCTGTGTAGAGAAATGGTATTTGCCTATGACAGACAGGTTCACAATTTGTGGGGAAAGCAGTAATCTGCAAAGAGATTTAAATAACATCAGGTGGGGTCTGAAAAGTGTGAACTGCAGTTCCATACCTCTGTGTAAAGGTCTACATGATGACAAAGAGAACCTAGAAAACACATGAGAGCAGGTCATGAAGGACCACAGAACCTGAGACTTTTTTTTAACTGCTGATCAATAAAAATGAAGATGATGCGACAGATTTCCATTTAGGTGTGAGACCGCATGACATGGCTGTATCGCACTTACTTTCATAATATATCTGGCATCAGCCAGTCCCTGAGAAATACAGATACCTGCTGTTCTGATCAGGAAATTTGAGCAACACTCACAGAGACGTATCCATTAAGTGGATGAAACTTGACCATGTGGTCCCAATCTTCCCCACTGCGCCCATAGCAAGCTCAGCTCTGGGTAGGAGTTGGTCAGAATAGAAAAATCCCACATATAAGTGGCTTGATAGTTATCAACCCCACAATCTCTCTGTGCCAACCCATTTTACCAAAGCGCTGGCATAATGGGTGAACTTGGTGACACAAGTTTTGACTGATTTTTCATGTAGAGTCTCTGTTGCGATAAACAAGTTATTCAATCTGCTACAAAGCTGTTGACTAACTGGAGTCAAATTAACATTAGAAAATTTGTGCTACTGGAATGCAGTTAAACTAATCCCCCAAACAGTGCCTACATTAAATTTTAGAGTACTCTTGAGAGTGAGTAAATTTTGATAAAATCACTTTAAATTAAATGGTAAATAGTGCAATATTAGGCAACTACAGAAATGTAGAGAGATGTCCATCTCTAGCCAATGGCCAAATTGCCAAAACAGTCACTGTCCAGTTGGCCTGTGGGTCGAACATTTTCTTAACTTTGTGGCACAGCCTTTGTGGATTTATTAGAGATGTGAACAAAGACAGGATTAAGGTTCAGGACTATACAGTTCGCACAACAATAGGCCTAGCTGCAAACGTTGCGTTAAGTGTGTGGCTTCTATTCTGCTCCTGAGTTTTTTTCCATACCAGAGAAGAAAAAAAAAAAAGAAAGCCTCTGACGGAATGATATCAGACCCACGACTTCCCACCCCTAAAGTCTGCGACTTGTACACGGCTTATACAAGAATTGATGACACATTGAATAAAATACTCCTACCCGTGATACAGATAAAAACTAGGTCCTGTGCACAGGTAAATCTTTCTTAGTTTATTGAGAACGGTCTGTAAAAAAAAAAAAATTGAAAAAAAGCCAAGGCATCAAACAATACATTTTTTTAACAAGACATTTTAGCATATGGCATTGCAGAATGGACTATGATGCCCTTTTCAATGTTTAATTCAGTTAAGATCACTGGACAAAATGAAACGAAACAAAATGAAAATAAGACCATTTACAAATGGACACACAAAACAAAGTGCAAAACAAGGCTTGTTTGAATCACCGCATGAAACATCGTGAGAGCAACAATGTATTAAGAGGAGCAGAGAAATGTGGACAGTCACACACACACACACACACACACACACACACACACACACACACACACACACACAGAGAGAGAGAGAGAGAGAGAGAGAGAGAGAGAGAGAGAGAGAGAGAGAGAGAGAGAGAGAATTGTATGGGAAAGGCCTAGAACTGAGCTTGGTCTGGTCAGCCTAAACGTCTGTGTATGTGTCTGTGTGTGTGTGTTGTGCACGTTTATGTATGTGTCATGCACATGTGCGTGTGTGTGCATGGGTGTATGCGTGTGTGGGGTGATGGGGGGAGAGAGAGAGGGAAATTTATGGGAAAGGCTTAGAACTAAGCTTGGTCTTGTCAGCCAAAACGTGTGTATGTTGTGTGTGTGTGTGTGTGTGTGTGTGTGTGTGTGTGTGTGTGTGTGTGTGTGGTGGGTGTGTGTGTGCACGGGTGTATACGTGTGTGGTGTGGTTGTGGTGGTGGTGTGATGGTGGTGGTGGTGGTGATGGTGGTGGTGGTGGTGGTGGTGGTGGTGTGTGTGTGTGTGTGTGTAGGAGAAAGAGTTGAGTTGATGAGGGGGAAACGTTTGAGAGTTGTCAGGTGGAGACAGGAAGTGTAACAGGGAACAAGTGTGTCGCAAATCCATGCACACTGCTTTCGCAATGAACAAGCAAGCAATGAAATAACCAGTCTGCTGCATCCTCAACAACAACAAAATAAAAATGTGATGGTGCGGAGGGGTAAGAGGTGTGCAGGTGAAGACAGGCAGATGGTGATATGCGCAGGAACCAAGGGACAGCAGCCAGTCAAGAAGACACAAGAGGACGACGTGGAGTTTTCTTCTTTTATTTCTCTCCCATAGTAAGCTCAGACCAGGAACACAGCCCTGGGAGCTCTCTCTCTCTCTCTCTCTCTCTCTCTCTCTCTCTTTTATCTCTCTCTCTCTCTCTCTCAGCACTCTCTCGCGAACACTGCCGGGGACACTCGAGGAAACACTCTTGGCAACACTGTGTGCAACACTCTGGGGAACACTCCTCACACTCACGAAAATAGTTGAGATTTACGTCCTCATAGCGAAAGCTTTTAGGGACATGTCTTTCATTCACAGTAGTCTTTGTAATACACCCAGCGCTCCCACTTATCTACAGCTTGACCGGACCGCAAAGAAGACAACGCACCGCAAAGAAGACAACGCAGCGCCGCGCGCAAAATGAGCCTCGCGAGGCGGCAAATGACAAAATTTGTGCTATCTGCCGCAGCTTCTGCGTTGTCTTGCTCGCCGTCCGTTCAAAGTATCGAAACATATTCGATATCGATGAAAACCTCAGAACCCAAGAAATAAAATGCAATAAGTCATTTATGACAATTCTGTGGCTGTGTAAAGTTATTGGTGATTAAAGTCCGAGATTGAGCCCACTTTTAACGAGTTTACGTCATATTTTCCTCTATTTCGATGAAAAATACCGAACAGCATGAAATAATTTTGTAATGAATAAATAGCTGGCATTTCGCTCTTTTTATACATATAAATTTCATTACCCAAGATGCCGTCCAAGCGGAGAACTTTGCGTTTAAAGTTTGATAGAAGACACAACTTGCTTTATCGTCACATGGCCGTCGCCACGTGCTTCGAACACGATCTTCGATAAAGTGTTATTCTGTTGAAATGGTCCATCGGATGATAATTTTTATATATTTTCATTTGCTTCTATCATAGAAATGGAGTTATTAAAAAGATTTCGATTGGGAAGTCCGAATTTCATGAAACGACAATTTAGATCAAAACTCCGACAATAAACAAAGAAGGCGACTCGCTCAAGCGACCGGCGCCGTCAGTCATTTCGTATAGTCGCAAGCTTGTACAGAAAAGATCATAGGCATGCGATATACGAAATGAGAGCTTATTGACTTTACTTTCAATGCGCATTCATGGATTTTTTTGATTCTCTCATACTTTTTGTGAAATCAAGAATTTATCAACGGTTTGTTCGTCGGACAATTCAAAATGGCGCCAAGATTAACTTGGTCGAAATACCAGTTTTAGCGAAAATATGGGCTTCTCAGTCCAACACGATTGTAGTGAATAGGATACATTAATTTTTGTGACTTCAGCGACGTATACACAACTATGTTGGTTCTGAGGTATTCATGATCTACAGAATTTACACAATAAAAATGAGATCAATCGATCAAGGGAGTGTAGTGACGCACGGTTTCTGCGCACATAGGCGAGCTCAACGGAAGTGCACCTCGCGTGAGAAGTGTTCACTGACACTCAGGTAAACAAGCAGACGAACTCCGGCAGTACGACAGGGGAGCTTGAAGAGTGCGGTCCTGCTAACTTGTTGTTAGTTTAGCGACGCTAGGCCTTGAGGAGAGAGCGGACTAGCAAACTTGTGGTTAGCTAGGGAGCTCGACACTCGGCCTTGAGGACAGCGGACTAGCTAACTTGTAGTTAGCTAGGGAGCTACGTCGTACTACAGTGACAGTAACACTAGTGTTAGACCAGTGTTAGGGCCTCCAGGTTATAGGAGACAGTTTTGCCCTAGCACTGCGACAGTACAGCCATAGACGGTTACAACGGCTAGGACGGTTTTGACAGTACCACTGCTGGGCCCAGAGGTGGACACTGACAGGACAGTATCATCTGCTTGACCCTCTGATGCAAGCTGGATGTGGACAGCTTGGACAGAGTGCGTCGCAGACTGTGTGTGACAGACCTTACTTGGTAGCTCATGCCAGTGAAGGGCTTGGGAAAGAATCCTGACGAAACCCCCAAGCCCCAAGCCAGAGTCTGGACTGACCAGGTAAGGTAGAGTGCATGTGTGCGAGTGCAGAAGTGCTAGGTATATAAACGAACTTCTCTTGAGTGTAGGGAAAACACTTCGTTGGTGTTAGGAGTGGGATATACTTGGCACTTTCAATTAGTACAACCCTAGCAGTAAGTTAACAACAAACAGAAGTTGTTAATAGCGTTGGGTGTTGGTTGTGTTGTACACAGACCAGGTACTAATTGTGCTCCACACTAGTACTTTCCAGTTGCTCCATTTATAAAAGGGGGAAAGATTTATTCAGTAGACCATAGGGCTGAATGTAACACAGCCTCTGGATTGAGCAGTGCAGCTTGTGTGTTCAGGGAAAAGGAAGGGGAAATATACATTATCCATGATGTCCATTCCTTGTGGCAAACCCAGTGACGACCTGCTCGAACTGATTGATTTCGGAATGCAGCAGGGGGCCATGAGAGATTTAATAGAGCCCCAAAATGGCCGCCACATTGGAGGGAAGAAAAAGAGTACTCCCTTACCCACCTGGGATGAGCAGCAGTCCATGGATGATTTCTGGTCCTCTCTTCACTCGGAGGCAAGCAAAAGCTTAAGTCAAGTTGCTGAACCCAGTGATACCAGTTCCCTGCTCACCGAGCTGCCACCAGTTCCAACCCATCCACCAAACTTTGTGGACAACCAGGTTGAGTTGGAGGTGGGCTCTCCTGGGTCTGCTGAAAAATTGGAACCCCATCCCTCCGGAATGGTGAGAAAGCAATCACCAGGAAGGAGGGAGTCTTTTAGACTTAATTACTCAGATCGAGGACATGGGCAGTCACGGAGGTCTACGTCTTCGTCAAGGTTGGCCTCTAGCAGACAGCATTGCCACAGATTTGGGTCAGAGTCTCTGGCGTGGGAACACAACCAGAGTCTGAGGCAGTCGAATCCTGAAACAAGATCACAGGGACGACAGCCCAGACACCATGGTGGGGACTTTACACCTAAAGATTCCAGGCACTTTACCCCGTACTCAAGTAGGTCCAGGTCGCCAGCACCGACTGACCACAGGCATCGAGATTTTGCTAGAAATCATGACCAAGATCATGGAGATGGGGAGGGGCGCCTGTATAGTGGCAGGAGGCATGACGGACGAACACGGACCCCGTTGAGCTGTCCCCTGCCCTCGAGAGTAACTTGGAGCAGGCACCAAAAGTCTAGGTCACACAGAAACAGATTTTACTGCCATGACCACCTCGACTGCACTGAGAGTGAGTTGGAATTGTATTCTGACACCTCAGACAGCAGCAGGGAAAACAGTCCTGTTAGGCACTCCCATTCTGGACCGAGAGGAGACCCCCGGAAATTACCAAAAAATCTACAGTATGACGGGAACACAAACTGGTTGTCATTCAAGTACAGGTTTGACAGCTATAGAACAGCCCTCAACTGGTCTGAGAATGAGAGTCGGGATTACCTGGGATGGTGTTTGGAAGGAAAAGCCTTAGACTTCTTCATTATTGCCACCAAGATGGGCAGTCAGTGTTCATATCGCCAAATGATGAGGAAGTTGGAAGCACGCTTCGGAGCCAGAGAGCTGACTGAAACAGCCAAGCTCAAGTTCCAGCAAGCCAGCCAGAACCCAGGGGAGTCCTATGAGGACTGGGCAGACAGGGTCACAGTGCTTGCTGTTTCAGCCTTCAGAGACCTGCCAGAAAGTTATGTACAGGGCGAGGCGATCAGCAGAGTTTGCATTGGCAGTCAGAACAAGGAGGCAGGTAAATATGCCTATCTGGAGAGACCCAGAACCATGGAAGAAGCCGTCCATAAGGTCAGGTGGTACCAGCACGTCTCCCTGGTCATGGATGAGGCACAGAAGAAAGTTCAGGAGGAGCCACAGGTCAGGTCTGGTTTTTCCAAGCAGGATCTGGACAGCTTTAAGCTGATCGTGGATAAACTGACCACTCATCTGCAGCTTATAGCCAGAGAAAGTGGAAAACAAGCTGACAATCCAGATTCTGGTATCAAGTGCTTCTACTGCAAACAGGTTGGGCACCGGAAAAAGGATTGCAGGCGGTACCAGAAGTGGCTGCAGAACCAGTCTAGCAAAGGAGAGGGAAGGAAGGAAAACGACACCATCTCTTCAGTCAAGTCGCCAGTTCCTTCACCCTCTGTCAATGCGGTAAGGACCATCTCCCATGGCAGGATTTCCAAGGTGCAGCCTTCGGTACGGTCTAAGGCAGTGGGAGCTACCAGCAGTACTCCACCACATATGCCTAGTGCTTCACCACTGAAAGTACCTGACCAGCTGCAGGCAGACAACACCCCATGCAAGGATTCAAAGGAACCGCCTCAAACAGGGTCTAAGGTTGTTCGCATCGCTAGAATCAGAGCCAGTTCTAGGACGAAAGTGAACAAGACCATGGGGGACAACAGAACAAGATGCCAGGATAAGGATTCAAGTACAGCTGGCAGATCAAGTTGCTCAGGAGGACCACCTGGAAACGTGTCAGCCAGGGTTACTCAGGACAGTAGGGGTATTGGGCAGTCTAGCCAGCGTCAGGAGGGTCCCAGGACAGGCCTTACAGGAAGGAGCAGGGAATCTTCTGACAAAAGGGCCCACAACAGGGAATAGACGCACGGACTCGAGTCCTACTGCTGAGATCCAGGATGCCAGAACTTCTCACAGGGACATGTCTGTACATCGCCACAGATCCAGGAAGGCAAAGGAGGCCAGTTCCACATGCCAGGAAACCCAAAAGAGGGGCAAGAAGTGTTTGATTCCCGGCTGTGGGGAGGCTAACAGGTATCCAAAAGCTCATGCCTTCTTTCACCATCTGCCCGGCATATTTGATGAAAGGCTGCTACCTTCATCTAAGGTTGTTTTGCAGGGTCGGACACAGGCACTTGAGCAGGCAATGGCATGGTTACTGGGGCCATGTGGAAACTGGGAAAAGCTGGTGGGCTTCATCAGCAGGCGGCGCTGCACCAGCTTGGGCAATACAGTCTTCACCAACTGCCAGAAGGAGGCCATGAAGGCTTTTAGCCAGCATGTGGGACAGCCAGTTCCAGAAGCATTTAATCTGAAGTCTGTGCCTGCTCTCATTCACTGGAAGGCACTATTGGTGTTGACGGCTAGTATGAGCCCAGAGAAGCAGAGCTGCTGGCGGAGGAAGTACCCAGCACCAGTGGACATGGAATCCCCTGAGCCTTCTGCTTGCTGTTAGGGTGCCTGAGAGAGAGACTGTGATGGTATGCTGAGGGGCGTGCAAGGCATTGTGGCAGGCCATGGATTGGTTTGTCATGTCACCAGGTAGCTGGAAGTGATTGTTCCGGTTCTCCTGAATGCAGCGTCTTCTGTCTGCCCTGGGTGACGTACGCATCTTGGATGGGCAGAGGGAAGCGATGGCCACTTTTTGCCAGTATATCGGGGAGGCTGGTTCAGGGTAGCTTCCAGATGTGCCCGGCTGGGGCGGCAACCGTCCTGGTTCATTGAAAGGTCATGCTGCTTCTGGTGGCGTGAATGGACCCACGGGGAAAAAACTGGGGGGAACACTATCCAGCGCCGGAGGCCTGGGAGCCTGCCCAAGCAGTGATACCTTAGGCGTCTGCTGACCCTCCGAAGTGACTGAAATAGTGGAGCCTTACCAGACGAGGTCACAGACTGGCAATGGATCAGTTTCCATGGGCCTGTTGGCACAGTGCTTTCCGCATCTCTGGCTGCTAAACAGGAAGCACTCTCAAAGTACCTGCAAATCGACATTAACCAGACATGGGCTCAAGCGAGGTGAAGAGCTCCCTTCCTCACTGCAACCCCTTGACGAAAAGCTTTCATTATAAAGTCGGGGGGAGTGTAGTGACGCACGGTTTCTGCGCACATAGGCGAGCTCAACAGAAGTGCACCTTGCGTGAGAAGTGTTCACTGACACTCAGGTAAACAAGCAGACGAACTCCGGCAGTACGACAGGGGAGCTTGAAGAATGCGGTCCTACTAACTTGTTGTTAGTTTAGCGACACTAGGCCTTGAGGAGAGAGCGGACTAGCTAACTTGTAGTTAGCTAGGGAGCTCGACACTCGGCCTTGAGGACAGCGGACTAGCTAACTTGTAGTTAGCTAGGGAGCTACGTCGTACCACAGTGACAGTAACACTAGTGCTAGACCAGTGTTAGGGCCTCCAGGTTATAGGAGACAGTTTTGCCCTAGCACTGCTACAGTACAGCCGTAGACGGTTACAACAGCTAGGACGGTTTTGACAGTACCACTGCTGGGCCCGGAGGTGGACACTGACAGAAAGACAGTGTACCAGCTGCTTGACTCTCTGACGCAAGCTGGATGTGGACAGCTTGGACAGAGTGCGTCACAGACTGACACTGACACTGACAGGACAGTGTACCATCTGCTTGAGAGCTTGAGCATGTGTGCGTGTGTATGTGTTTGTGTGCATGAGAAGGAACCCCAATACTAGGAATAGTTAAGGCACTGTTTAGACATGTCGCACTAAGCCACCCTCTTAAAGTGTAGGGTAAACACTTTATTGGTGTCAGGAGTGGGACGAGGTCGCAGACTGGCAATGAATCAGTTTCCATGGGCCTGTTGGCACACAGTGCTTTCCGCATCTCTGGCTGCTAAACAGGAAGCACTCTCAAAGTACCTGCAAATCGACATTAACCAGACATGGGCTCAAGCGAGGTGAAGAGCTCCCTTCCTCACTGCAACCCCTTGACGAAAAGCTTCTTCATAAAGTCGGGGGGAGTGTAGTGACGCATGGTTTCTGCGCACATAGGCGAGCTCAACAGAAGTGCACCTCGCGTGAGAAGTGTTCACTGACACTCAGGTAAACAAGCAGACGAACTCCGGCAGTACGATAGGGGAGCTGGAAGAGTGCGGTCCTGCTAACTTGTTAGTTTAGCGACACTAGGCCTTGAGGAGAGAGCGGACTAGCTAACTTGTAGTTAGCTAGGGAGCTCGACACTCGGCCTTGAGGACAGCGGACTAGCTAACTTGTAGTTAGCTAGGGAGCTACGTCGTACCACAGTGACAGTAACACTAGTGCTAGACCAGTGTTAGGGCCTCCAGGTTATAGGAGACAGTTTTGCCCTAGCACTGCTACAGTACAGCCGTAGACGGTTACAACAGCTAGGACGGTTTTGACAGTACCACTGCTGGGCCCGGAGGTGGACACTGACAGAAAGACAGTGTACCAGCTGCTTGACTCTCTGACGCAAGCTGGATGTGGACAGCTTGGACAGAGTGCGTCACAGACTGACACTGACACTGACAGGACAGTGTACCATCTGCTTGAGAGCTTGAGCATGTGTGCGTGTGTATGTGTTTGTGTGCATGAGAAGGAACCCCAATACTAGGAATAGTTAAGGCACTGTTTAGACATGTCGCACTAAGCCACCCTCTTAAAGTGTAGGGTAAACACTTTATTGGTGTCAGGAGTGGGACGAGGTCGCAGACTGGCAATGAATCAGTTTCCATGGGCCTGTTGGCACACAGTGCTTTCCGCATCTCTGGCTGCTAAACAGGAAGCACTCTCAAAGTACCTGCAAATCGACATTAACCAGACATGGGCTCAAGCGAGGTGAAGAGCTCCCTTCCTCACTGCAACCCCTTGACGAAAAGCTTCTTCATAAAGTCGGGGGGAGTGTAGTGACGCACGGTTTCTGCGCACATAGGCGAGCTCAACAGAAGTGCACCTCGCGTGAGAAGTGTTCACTGACACTCAGGTAAACAAGCAGACGAACTCCGGCAGTACGATAGGGGAGCTGGAAGAGTGCGGTCCTGCTAACTTGTTAGTTTAGCGACACTAGGCCTTGAGGAGAGAGCGGACTAGCTAACTTGTAGTTAGCTAGGGAGCTCGACACTCGGCCTTGAGGACAGCGGACTAGCTAACTTGTAGTTAGCTAGGGAGCTACGTCGTACCACAGTGACAGTAACACTAGTGTTAGACCAGTGTTAGGGCCTCCAGGTTATAGGAACAGTTTTGCCCTAGCATTGCGACAGTACAGCCATAGACGGTTACAACGGCTAGGACGGTTTTGACAGTACCACTGCTGGGCCCAGAGGTGGACACTGACAGAAAGACAGTGTACCAGCTGCTTGACTCTGATGCAAGCTGGATGTGGACAGCTTGGACAGAGTGCGTCGCAGACTGTGTGTGACAGACCTTACTTGGTAGCTCATGCCAGTGAAGGGCTTGGGAAAGAATCCTGACGAAACCCCCAAGCCAGAGTCTGGACTGACCAGGTAGAGGTAGAGTGCATGTGTGTGAGTGCAAAAGTGCTAAGTATATAAACGAACTTCTCTTGAGTGTAGGGAAAACACTTCAGGAGGTAAGGGGAGGATAACTCATGAACAAAATATCTCGTCTATGACGGGTGACCAAGAAATATACACTTTTAGCACCCGGGTACAAAAATAAAAAATAAACGAAAAACTGGCATGTTTTATTCTGTAAGAAAGAAAAAACAAAAACAAAAACACTGTAAAAGCTTTCATGAATAAAACTGGGTAAATTGCCCATTAATGGAGACAATTTTTTGTATGCGCAGTAATAAATTTGCGAAAGAGAAAAGAAATGAATTTTTTCTTTTAAGAAAGGAGAGTCAAACAGTGTGACAGAAAAGATGGAATTGTTAGGAGAATTTAAGGCAAGCACACATATTACATGGAACGATCCCACCAATCATTGTCCATAGCTCATCTCCACTCCAACCCCAACCCACGGACTTCATTCCACTCCACAACCTTACCACACCCTTTTTCACTCTAGCTAGCTTCTACCATCCATCCCTGCCGTTACTTCCCAGTTCCTAACCCCACGGTTTTCCTTCTTTTATGTACCTCATCGACAGCAACCCTTTGGGATGAAGAACAAAGTAAACGTTAAAGAACATACATGCAAATTCAGAAGAAAAAAAAATAGTCAAAAATAGTGGACATCAATAAAGAGAGACTGATTGGACTTTGATGATACAAGATTCAGGTCCTTTAAGTCATAGGACCATGTTCAGGTTCTCAAACTAAACTGATTGGCCTTGTGGTTTGAGGATGGTGCCAATCAGATCACTTACTGAACAATTTAATCTAGGCATTCTGGGTCGTACACTGAAGGTAGTGCTGCCCAGTGCTTGTCCAGTCTTCTCTTGAAGGCGTCTACCGATGGCGCTGTTACCACATCATCCGGGAGGCTATTCCAGAGGTTCACAACTCTGTTTGCGAAATAGTTGCCCCGTACATTGAGACGATGCCTTGGTTTCTGAAGTTTCAGTGAGTTGCCTCTGGTGGATCTCAGTTCATTCGTGGCGATGGAGAAGTCAGCGCGTGACACCTTGTAGAAGCCATGCAGGTACTTATAGACTTCAATTACATCTCCCCGCTTTCTCCTGTGTTCCAGACATGGAAGTTTCAGCCGACGTAGCCTTTCGGGGTACGGGAGGTCCTTCAGAGGGCCCAACATTTTGGTAGCCCTCCTCTGGACATTTTCCACTATAGAGCAAAGGCCTTTTTGATTTTTCTCGTCTGGCTTCCACACACAGTGACTTGCTCCAGGAGTGGCCTGACTAATCCCTTGAACAGCTGGACAAAAGTTACTGGTGTTAAGTAGTCAAAGGTTCTGCGGATGACTCCGACAATGCGGTTTGCCTTTGATGTTGCCTGTGCCACGTGTTGCTTAAAAGAGAGCGCCTTGTCGATGGTCACCCCAAGATCTTTCTCTGCCTGTGTTTCTTTCAGTTTTACTCTAATTTAGTTGCCGTCTTTGTCTTTACTGTTCATGAAGTACTCCATTTCTCTTTCGTGGCCTAGTTTCAGGACGCAGCACTTCTCTGGATGAATTTTATTGCCATTTGTCAGACCATTGCATCAGCTCGTCAGTCGTTCTGCATGGTTTCGTGGTTATTCGGAACATTACTCTGGAAAACAACTTTGTGTCGTCGGCGAACATCCTACTTGGCTCTTACGTTGTAGCAAATCGTTTATGTAGATCCAAGAGGATGGGCCCAGTACATTCCTTGGGAATGCACTGGTTACTGCCTTCCTGGGACATCACTCGTTGATCACTACTTGTTGTGTTCGGTTTGCAAGGAAGTCGCAATCATCGAAGAAGTTTACCCTAATGCCACAGCAGAGACCTTTTTCATGAGTCAACGATGAGGAACATGTCAAACGCTTTTGAAAGTCTGTGTAAGTAACATCCACACTTCCCCTCGTCGACTGCTTTGTCCATGAGTCCATGACCTCCAGTAGCGGTTATACATGACCGGCCTGGACGAAACCATATTGCTCACTAGTTACTTGTCATTTTCTTACGAGGTGGCCATCACTGCTTTCTCACTAACTTGCAGACGACGCAAGTGAGGCTCAAGGTCTATAATTGTTGGGGACATTCTGCTGCCTTTCTTAAAAATGGGGCTCACATATGGTATGGATGACATTACACAGCATGCACCCTGCGTAAGAAATGGAAAAAAAAGAATGAAGGAAGTAAGAAACTGATGTGAACGATATGACTGGATGACACGGGAAACGACTGAATGAAGCGCCACTGCAGCTCTTCAGTCGGCACTACCAGGTAGGCAGCCCGTTGTGTAAACGAGTGTTGTGAATAATGCAATGGTGGATGTAAGCGAAATTGAGTTGTGTAACAAGAAATGCGCTATATAAGTATTATACATTATTATTATTTTATTATATGCCGTCTTCCATTCTGAAGGAAGTTCTCCAGTGTCTAGGGCGAGTCTGAACAGATGTGCTAGAGGCACAGCCAGTTCATCAGCTGCTACAGAGAGGATCCTGGGCGGTAGTCCATCGGGGCCTGCTGCCTTTCCTGGTTGTAGACCAGCCAGCAATTTTCTCACTCCATCTACCGTGATCGAGATGTCGTCCTTGGTCTCTCTGAAGTCGTACTCTGGCATCTCAGGAACCGGACCTGGATCTTCAGATGTGATTGATTAAGAGAGAGAGAGAGAGAGAGAGAGAGAGGGGAGAGAGAAGAGACAGACAGACAGACAGACAGACAGACAGACAGACAGACAGACAGACAGAAACAGAGAGAGGGGCAATAAAACTGAGAATGAAAGAAAAGAGGAAATGTGTTATTAGCTGAATTCAGCAGGCATTTCCTAGAACTAATTCTGAAGAAAATACGAACCACAGAATATAATCTAGAATTGCAGTCATTTGGCCCAACTGAACAGAAAATGACGCACTTATGTACTGATTTGGTAGTTGTGTACAAAACTTTTCTTGGCGAAACATATTTTGAATGTTGATGAATGAGATTGCTTATTTTTCTTTAGATTGACTCCTGCCAAGCTATTCTCTACAATATTACACTGAGAAATCATACTAACTGGAACGTCCACATCGACAAGTTATGCTTCAAGGACCATGTAGCAAAAAGTACTGCAAAAGCCAACAGAACTGTCGGCATCATTCGGCACACTTTTGACTTCCTCAGCAACGACCTCTTTGTACAACTGTATAAGAGCCTTGTGCGTCCTATCCTGAATACAGCCACTCGGTGTGGCAGCCGCACCACAAAACCCTCGGCAGTGAAGTGGAGGACGTGCAACGACGAGCAACCAAGCTGTTGGCATCACTGAGAGACAAGCCATACCCTGAGAGGCTGGCGATCCTGGGACTACCTACTCTTGAGCATCACAGAAACAGAGGTGATATGATTGATCTCTACAAATACATACACGGGATCTACGATTCTGATCGGCCGAAGTTCGAGATCATCAGTGACCGTGCAACAAGGGGAAACAGTCTCAGGATCAACAAAAAACACTGTAGGCTGGATGTTCGCAGCAGAACGTTCTCACAGTGGGTGATCAACATGTGGAATGAACTCTGAGTCTGTGGTCAGAGCACCATCCATGAATAGCTTCAAAGGCAGACTCGACGCTCATTGGAAAGATCTGGCGAGTGTTCACGCTCCAGCTTGCCAGTCCTAAACTCTGACAATATTATTTTAAACAGTAAACAAGTGGGGTATGTTTTGCTTCCATAAGAAAACCTAACACAGAGTAACTTTTATTCAAGACTGGCACAGCCTTTTAAACTTGAATAAAGTCAGACAGATACATAGACGAACAATCTAACAGTGGGGGGGGGGGGGGGGGGGGGGGGGGGGGAAACAAGTGCAGGCGAGCAACTGAACTGTTTTCATAGTAATGACTTGGCAAAGATTTGGACTTAAGGACGGGGGGCGGGGGGGGGGGGGGGGGGGGGGGGTTGAAGATGGAGAAACTGGGAACATGAAATTAAGAAAATATGTTACAGATATGAAAACTCTTCAGTAGCTGCATAAGGGAACCATCGCAATCCCTTTTGAAGGCAGATATATTTGTATTGCCTGCTCCGAGGCCTTTCGTCCGCTGGGTCGGAACTCATCAGGGAGACACGGCTCCGCTCCCTGATGAGTTCCGACCCAGCGGACGAAAGGCCTCGGAGCAGGCAATACAAATATATCTGCCTTCAAAGGGATTGCGATGGTTCCCTTATGCAGCTACTGAAGAGTTTTCATATCTGTAACATATTTTATTAATTTCATGTTCCCAGTTTCTCCATCTTCAAACTCCCCCCTCCCCCGTCCCCCGTCCTTAAGTCCAAATCTTTGCCAAGTCATTACTATGAAGACAGTTCAGTTGTTGGCCTGCACTTGTTTTTTTTCCCCCCACTGTTAGATTGTTCGTCTATGTATCTGTCTGACTTTATTCAAGTTTAAAAGGCTGTGCCAGTCTTGAATAAAAGTTACTCTGTGTTAGGTTTTCTTATGGGAGCAAAAAATACCCCACTTGTTTACTGTTTATCGTTTACTGTTCCCTGCCTCATTTCATTTCCAATATTATTTTAACTTTTGCCACATGCGTCAGTGTCACGCATGCCACTATAAATGTATGTTTGAAAATTGGAACGATGAACTGGCCCATTTAATTAGGGCCTCAAGCATCTACAACATCAAGGTCAAGGAACAAAACTTTTACCTCCACCTCTACCCTTATCCCTAACACTCCCCCCCCCCCCTAACTTTCCTTCTTTCCGTACATCTTTAGAGCATTTAGACACACCACCCCATTCACTATGCAGAAAGTCATTCCCATTATTGTATTAAACAAGAAAAGTAGGGTGGGGGTGGAGGTAGGGGTCGGGGGGCTACGCTGGGAAGAGCACATAGAATTTCACTGGGAGGACAGTGAAAGTGGTGGAGGAGTATGCCGAAATTAATTGTATGTGCATGATGACATGTAAAATGTGGAAAAAATAACATACCGTGTGACATTCCTGACTTCATGTTTCCATGAAATGCATGGATTAATAAATTCGTTATCTCGTAAATCTTAGTTGTTAATAATTCACTGAAGTTAGGGTAAATGGACAAAAAGGTCAGCAGGACCTTTGACAGAGACCTGTATCTGACCTTGTAGTAGATGGAGTTTAGGTACTCAAGTACCCATTTCAACGGACTTCGCAACATTTGACAAACGAACGTTGATATGTGTGAACGAGAACAGCTGCCGAAAGGTGCTTCTCCAGTTCAAGCTGCCAACGCACGAAGGTACGAACAGCAACTGTCAGTATTTTTTTTTTTTTTTTTTTTTTTTGGGGGGGGGGGGGGGGGAGGAGTACATGTTGAGCTTATGCACTTTGGGGCAAAACTTGCAGAACTTTCTGTTTATTCCAACAGTCATGATGATGAGTAATATTAGTCATACACTTGCTGTCGTGTGCTATTGACACAAAGGACTTAAATAGGCCCTTCAAGCAAGGATACACGTCATTCCACCCCCAAAAAACTGCAGTAGATCTACTTATTTGAGGGGCTCAGTAATTTTTTTGTTGTTGTTGTTGTGTTGGTTTGATTTAGTTTGTTTGTTTGTTTGTTTTTAATGTAAACAAGCTGAGGAAAAGTGAATTTCATAATAATAAAAAAAAAAAAAACACTGAAAATTCAGATGTTCTACAAATGCTGTATAGAAAAGTGGGTATGGTTCAAGAATTTGGAATATGCAAATACAATATGGTGTCCATCCTTGAAAAGACAGACAGCACAAATAGAAACGGTACAAAGACGTGCTACAAAGCTATTACAAGAATGCAAAACGATTGATATATTTAAATTTACACTACCTAAAAAGACAAGAGGTGACCTTATTCAAACTTATAAAATATTTAATGGAATTGATAATTTTAGTGTTGCCTCACTCTTCTTCAATTTGACAATGTAATATCACAAGAAAGACGGAAGGAAAGAATATTCATACAGCACTGTTGTACTAACAAAAGAAAATCGTCCTTTTCGCACCGAGTAGCCCCTCTGTGGAATAAACTCCCTACTAACGTGAAACTTGCACAAGATACTAACAAATTCAAGAATTTTCCGGATGAAATTCCAAAATTCAAAGAACTTTTTATTGACTTCGATGATTGAATGCCTGATTAGGCTCTGTGTAAGTGTAATGAATGCGCAATAAACACCTAGATGCTTTAAAATACTTTTCAAAGAGGGGATGTAAATAGGCTGCGAGGCCTAGGCATCTGAAAGCCAGTCCCTACTACTACTACTAAGAATTGCAGCTGTAATCCAAGAGGATTGGAAAGAAGCTCTACCAACTGAGCTATTCCGGCCCCCTGCTTTTAGGTCAATGGGAAACAGGTTACATGACATTGGTCTTTCTCTTTGTTAGTAAAATCTTTTTTTCTGATTAGCTCTGACTTAACATTCACTCATGTATTAGATTTCTTTTCACACCAACTGCAGATTATAGTATTTATATGAATTGTTACATTCAGGACAAATATCAGGATTTTACAACATCCAGGCCTTACACTAGTTGCAGCCCTTTAATGTAGCCTTTTACTTGCTTAGTTCACATTGATTTGTATGACATGATTGAGACAATTCCTTAGCAGCTGCCTTGTCATATTCTTGATTCTGCAAATTTCAGGTGATTATGTCAGGGGAAGTGTGTGTGTGTGTGTGTGTGTGTGTGTGTGTGTGTGTGTGCGCGTTCAAATTGGTCTAGACTTTGTGCAAACTTGATTTGTGCTCTGTAATAGCCTTAGTTGGAAAAGAAACATGTTAATTCTCCACTTTCTTGCTAGAACTTGTTTTCATATAACGTGACCAAAACATGGCTGTCACCAATCAGTGTGTGGATTTGTTTGTGAACAGGTATTAATCATATGATGGAACAATAAGTATAGGATTCTGTATCATTTTGTCTGTCGGTTTCTGTCCAGTTTCGATATTTACGCTCTCTGTGTGTTAATATTAATGCCAGGTTGGTCTTAATTTAATATTTTGATATTATGAAGTTTACCACCAAAGTCTCCTTTGCATTTGATGGAAATAAGTGCTTGATGGAAAGGGTGTGTGACAGGGAAACTTCAGATAGATTGAGGGAAATATTTTCATTCAAGTAATTAAATGAATATTTTATGATGCCAGTTGTACTACTTCTTTGGCTGATTGCTAATTGAAAATGTGTATCAAAAGATAGTTTCTACACACACACACACACACAAAACTCCTTTTTGCTGTCCAGTTTCAAAGCATTGAAATATGTGTTATAGATCTTCATGTGGTTTATAAATCTTTTGCCAACATGCGTAACTGTTCCTTTGGTGGACCTGATTTAGACAGACTACATCTGATTTTGTTTAAAGCTGTGTGTAGAACATTGCTTAAATCACACAATGTTGTGACCCTCTGTCATTAGCAAGTATCTTCACAGTACTTTTCATGTTGGTCATGTCTGCATGGGCATTGTACAGTGTCAGAGATATTAACTTGTTTCTGTCACAGGTGTGAAATCAAGTAATTTCAGCATTGGTGTATGAGATGAAATGACACTGATGTCAAATTGTGTGTGCTTGCATGAGGTAGTGGTGTTACTGTCAATGCTGTACATTGATAACAAGGGAATGAGAGTAATCTAAACAGCGTGCAAACATTACCAAACTAGGAGGGACCTGACTGACTATAATATAACTCTCACACAGGAACACAGATTCAGAAAACATTGTATTTTGTCACATTCCACCAAGATTGAAGTTACAAGACTTCAAAATGTATATCTTGAACTATCTGAGGTGTTCCCAAATACAGCGAAAGCATGTAATAGACCAAAGAAAAGAAATGAGTACAGTTGAGGCAGGAAGCATATGGGGGGAGGGGGGGGGGGCCTGGGGGGGGGGGGCCTGGGGGGGGGGGAGGAGGTGGAGTAGCACAGAAAGGGGTGATGGTGATGATGTGATATCTTGTGTGACCAGAAACATAGAGGTGGGGATCAGTTGGTGATAAGTACATAGCAGGTGAGTAGCAAGAAAAAGAGTTTGCATAAAGGACAGGAGCAAAGGATTGTAAACCAAGTGGCAGATAAGATAAGTGGTACAAGTGTTCGTGCACGAGATAGACAATTTTTTTGTACCCAACACTGACAATTATTGCAATCTTCCAATCTCAGTCAGACAACATTAAAAAAAAAAAAAGAAGAAACAAAAACACCATGAAAGGGACACAGCTTGTGCATGAGATGTGACCTCAGTCTCATCGCTGAGTAGGTTTGGGAGAGAGAGGGAGGGGGAGGGGGTAGAGAAAGAGGGGAGAAAAGGGCCAAGCAGAAGAAAGTACATAAAACTGCTGTCTGTGCACCAACCTTTCCATTGACATGGCCTAACCACACATTTGCAATAAGCTGTTCAGCTCAGGCAAGTTTCTGCTGTTTGTTACAGCAGGGATAACAAGGGCACCAGAGAGAACGCAGACCTTCAATAAGATCAAACAGTTCCTGAAACATCAGTTTGATGTTACCCACATTCAGATTGAAGAGATTCATTCTTGTGGTGTATCCATCTTTCCATTAAGTTCATTGAAATTGGTCCTGAAGCTTTTAGCATGATCTTGCTGACAGACAAACAAACAAACCAGCAATCTCGGGTTAAAACATAACCTCTTCGGCAAAGGTGAAAATACGTCAACATTTAGGACAGTCTGTACAAAGCTTATGCTTTTTTTTGGAATGAGAAATCAAACTAAAGTCACGGATCAATAACACTGACCTGGAAAACAAGGAAAAGAGCAGTTGTAATTGTAAGGTGTATCAATACAAGCAGGTTTTTAACATAGCATGGTTGTACTGTTGTAAGCTGACGTGACAGGCCAGATGTTTTAATTGAAGACAAATAATCGGACAATACAAGACCAAATAAACAGCTAAGAGTCCACACATCTGCAAGCAAAGTGAAGCTATCAGACAATAACCATCAATGATTAACATTTATCTTAACTGTCGGTGCTGTCAGAAGCTGCACCAAATAAACAATAGCCTTCACATGGCTGTCTTAACTCAAAAAGAGTGAGTGATTCAGAATATGAAAAGGCTTTTTAAGATATGGCTTGACTGAGAGTCTTGCAGCGATGATTGAGCTAAGGTTAGTCAGCAGTGACTGAAGGCAGACAACCTACACATGTGTTTACTGAAGCCAAGACGCTGTTATGATTGTGTCCAAGTCAGGAGCTGAGAGCACACTTCCCTGACACAACATATTCTAATCGTAGCACACAACTTGAGTGAACTGACAACTGAATAGATTGTTCAGGTCATAACACAAAACATGAAATGGCATATTGATTTAAACTGAAATAATTATTGATTGTAAACCATCTGTAAACTCAATCAGCAGCAAGCGAGTTGTGAACAGTAACAGAACTTGTGTCAATGACCAAGCTTGATTTTTAGGTCACATCTCATCTTGCCCATAGTCTTATTTAGACTGACACTGAACAGCAAACTGGGCGGTGTTGCATGTCTCACCGGATGGTCTAAGACCATTTGTTTCCCATTCTGTGAAAATTGCTAGACATTTAACATGACTGCAAGGGTCCATACCAAATGATTGTGGTCAGTGATTGGAATGAAAGAACAAAATTCATGCATTCAAATCAGTCTAAACCCCATCTACGATTTGAAGTATATCTCCGCTGGAGTAAATGAAACGGCTTTTTTTGAGGGGAGTGTTTATCAGACTTAGCTTAGAAACGAAGATTTCCTAGAGCTGAACAAATGTGATTCAATTATAAGGTTATCACCTGTAAACTGATTTCACAACACATCTCACAATGTGTGATGTATATTGGTATGTGATCTGAGCAAGAAAACAACGAACTCATGACCCCACACACAAAACACTCGGGCAGAGAACATGAACCAGCCAGAATTGCAGGTGTTGGAGGCTGATAGAGCCATGTCTGACAGTGAAAGTGAGGTATATTAACAGGTGTTGGAGTCTGGTAGAGCCATGTCTGACAGTGAAAGTGAGGTATATTAACAGGTGTTGGAGGCTGGTAGAGCCATGTCTGACAGTGAAAGTGAGGTATATTAACAGCTGTCGGAGGCTGGTAGAGCCATGTCTGACAGTGAAAGTAAGGTACATTAACAGGGCATGTTGACACTGGAGCACTGAGGGATGGATTGAATATCATTCTTGGTGAAAACTGTGGTATGATTTAAATGGTTTGATTTAAAGTGGATCAGTGGGGGCCGGAAAAGCCCAGTTGGTAAAGCACTGGACTCGTGATCCTGGGGTTGCGGGTTCGAATCTCCGCCGGGCCGTTTCAGTACAGGGGGATTTTTCCCTTGGAGTTAACATTGGTTCTGACTCCATTTCCCATACAGTCCTTCGAATGAGAATATAAACCAATGTTCCATGTGTGAACGCACACATAACATCTTGCACACACGTAAAATCCCATCACCAACTTTCGGAAGAGAAGGCCAGTTTGGCCGTTGGTATTGGTGACACATTACACATAACATGCACCTTCCCCAAAGTTGGAATATGGCTGCGTTAATGGAGGGATAAAAAAAAGTCATACACACAAAACTCCACTCCCGTTGTTGGGTAGATGAGATTAATACTTGCCTGTCTACACAGGGAGTATCCGCAGGAGTATCAGCCTGCATACGCAGAAAGAAAGAAAGAAAAAAGTGGATTGGTCCTAGTATGGTTTGTTTGTTGTTTTGTGTGGCATCCTCAGGTCCTATCCCACATCATGGATAATCTGGTGAATGCAGTACAAGGCTTTTGTCAGCACGCCCTCTCCACTGCAAGAACAGTCAGTGCCAGAGCCCCCGGCACACCCATGGCCCAAGCTCTGGTCATCGGAGTGGTGGTGTGGTTCCTGATGTACCGTCTTATGAAGAAGCACCATTGTCTCCCCCAGGACCTTGGCCATTACCGCTGCTAGGCAACTTGCTGTTGATGAGGAACCAAAAGGAACATTTCTATGTCACTCTGGACCGCTGGGCCAAGGAGAAGTATGGTCCTGTCATCTCTGTCTACTTTGGCCCTGTGCTGTGTGTCTTTGTCAACGACTTGGACACCGTCAATGAGGCTCTGGTACAGAAAGGTGGGTCTAGTGTTTCTGTTCTGCAAGATCAGGTGACCTCCCCACTCCTCACCCCACCCCCCACCCCCACCCCAGCTCTTCTCTTTCCTCCATGCTGCCTTCTGCCCTCCATCACCCCTCCCCATGCCCGCCACCTCAAACTCCCCCCACCCTCCACCCCTCAAGACATTCTCATGAAACATTCTGTCTCTTCAGATATTTTGTTTTGTTGTTTGTTGCGGAACAAAGTGGAATGTGTCCCAAGAACAAACTCATTGAATGTTGTTTGGGACTGGAAGGGACTGGAGGCTGTGGGATGGATTTGGAGTTTGGGTTTGATTGAAATGAACTGTGCTGTCTACTCCCTGGGTTTGATTGAAATGAACTGTACTGTCTACTCCCTGGGTTTGATTGAAATGAACTGTACTGTCTACTCTCTGGGTTTGATTGAAATGAACTGTACTGTCCACTCCCTGGGTTTGATTGAAATGAACTGTACAATCCACTCCCTGGGTTTGATTGAAATGAACTGTACTGTCTACTCTTGGTGGGAGGTCTGTCTGACTATGCTCCTCGTTGTGGCCCTCTAGTTCCTTTGTGGACTTTGCTGATTTCCAGATGGATCTGGCTTTTTAAGGATGTTTGCAGACCATTGTCGATATGTTCCACGATGGAAGAGACATTGTTTGTCAACACTTTTCCCCCAATACCTAGTTGTTTCACATTATGAAATATTGTGCAGGAGTGTCAGACTGGTTTGTTTGTTTTTGGTAGCAGTAGTGGAAGAGCAGTGTGAAGATTGAAGCTTTTGTGTGAACATTCTTGACCTTTGTGTTTTTGCGAATACTGTATGAAGATAATGACTGATTTCGACAGAAGATATGAAGTCATTCATAATGATCTCATGAATTTAACACAAATGCTTAGCAAACAGATACCTATTTTTTTCGCTATACATGAGAAGTCATTGTTAGAACCATTGGTAAAGAGATGATAATGACAAAAATATAGCACCTTACCCTAAATTGCCTCTGTGCTTAAGTTACAACTTTAGCAGAATGGGTTTTTTTTTGTTTTGTTTTTTAAGCTTTGATCTAAGGACAACTATACAAGCCACTAGTTTGTTCATTCAGCTAAACTAGAAGCAGCATTTTTCTCCCGTAGACCCCAAATAATTTAGTTTTCTCTCTGACATTGTTGTTTTGAGACAGGTCAGTGGTCGCTACTTCCGTAAACAAGATGATCCCTGAAGTCATCATTCAGTTGTTTGTAGTGCAGTCCAGTGTTATATGGGAGATTATCCTCAGTCATAGAAAAGACTCCAGCAGTCCAGGGTTATATGGGAGATAATCGTCAGTCATAAAAAAGACCCCATCACAGGGTCCTGCTTGTATCTGTAACCTGTGTACTTTTTTTGGTTTTAAAGTTCTTTAGGTCCAGCTAACTTGAACTCTTAATAACCCTCCCTTTTCTTGGGTTACAATGTTGGGTGAGGTGCGTGCTTGTTAAGTATCTTTGTTTCTAACTACTCAAACACAATTTCCAGTATAACAGACTAGAGTCCACAAATAGAGTAAAAACAAAACAAAGCGTTTATTTAAATGATTGGGACTAACTAAGCCAAAATAATAAAGGAAAAACAAAAAAGAAACTCTCCCCAGATCAGCCCAAAATATTAACTTTCCAACAGTATGGCCTCTCCATACACAACCACATGGAAATATTTAACAGCTGAGATCCAGAGAACTTTTTAGAATTTTACAGAATTTAAAGTTTCAAAGTTTTCAAAGAATTTAAAGTGATTTTAGAAGTTTTTAATCTTTATGAGTCTTAAGAGCAATTAGGAGTTAAATAAGAAACCAGTACTCTGCTGGTAGTGGCAGGGAGCAGCCCTAAAGCCCTCTCAGCTTGTTCTGGTTGCAGCTGGGCCTCTGCATCTAAGTAAAGGGTTGGCTAGCCGAAAATAGTTGAGATTTACGTCCTCATAGCGAAAGCTTTTAGGGACATGTCTTTCATTCACGGTAGTCTTTGGGTTGGCTAGCATGTGGTGGTTCTTTTTATAACAGGAGAGACCCACATGGTCACTCAAACAGGAAGTCACATGGGCGCCTATCCAGGACATAATCATTTCTTTGTTCTAATTGGAAATTATTTAAAAACCTTCCTTTCTATTTAAATGAGTGATCCTTAATTTATCCAACTAGTAAACATTTCCTAGAATGTTATAATAATAGAAATCCCTAATACAATTTTTGTGTTTTGTTTGTTTATTTTCTGCAGGACTACTTCCTGCTTTGTAAAAATTGCCACCAAACTATACATTCAGCATCTGTGCAATTTTCGACTCTTTTTTTTGTTTGTTGTTGTTTACACTAATGTTTTGCAGAACCAACCTGGCTGTAATCTACCACAGAAATTCCTTATTTTATGTGGGGGATTACATATCATACACTGACATAACAAACAGTCTAACATAGGCCTCAGGGTCAGCCTGCACCCACACACTGACAGCAGCATGTTCATGCCAAGGCCAGATTAGGTGTGTGGATGACAAGAGAGGAATTCTAAGCCTTACGTGTTGAAGTGAAATCGTGTTTTCCTTTTGATGTTACATTAGACTGTCAGATTGCCGCTCATAGTGTTGATTGACCAGGAGAAGATGATGGCAGGAGAACAGATGCTCTTGTTTATGATGCAGGAAACGATTTTGCTGGGAGGCCGAGCCTTCATTCCTTTGACATGATGACAGAAGGATACAAGGACATCGCCTTTGCCGACGTTTCCCAGACATGGAAACTTCACCGGAAAATTTCCCTCAGTGCTCTGAGACACTACATGACAGGGTCACACCTTGACAAGGTCGTGCATGAGGTCATGACCAAGGTAGCAGACAGAATGGCTGCAGAGCTGGGGCCTTTTAACCCCAACCCTTACAACTGTATCCTTATGTTTCATCTCCTCGATGCCATCTGTTTTGGAGAAGCTAAACCTTATGATGATCCTGAAATCCACTATCTTGCTGGACTCTTTGATGTCTCCAACAAACAGGTAGGGAATGGATTCTTTGAAGATGTCATTCCCCTTCTGAAGTATTGGCCAACGAAAAAATTTCAGCGGGTTTCTGCCATAATGCTCGAGTTTTTTGAATACATTGAGAAAAATGTTGAAAAGCATCGACAGAGCTTTTCACCTGACAAGATTCAAGATGTGACAGACAACATCTTGTTGGCTAAGAAAGAGGCTGAGCAGGAAGGGAGTGCACAGGTCATGGCCATGATCACAGACGTCCATGTTCGGCAAACCATTCTAGACCTGTTCACAGGCGGGGTGGACACGTCACGAGTGACCTTGGACTGGGCCATGCTGCACATGGCTGGACATCCTGAGGTACTGTCCACTCACAGGATACACATAAAAAGACATAAACTTAATTTTGCTCTATGGACATACTTTTATGCCTATCTTTGTTTTATGATCATAAAAGCAGTCATAACCCGGTTCTGTTAAAAAAAAAAAAAAAAAAGTTATAACCTAAATGTCCGAATTGGTAAAAGTCAAGGAAGTGATATTTTCGAACATTTGTATCTCGATGTGCATGTGAAAGAATTTGAGTGTTCTTTCAGGTAGAATACATTTTTACACTTTCCATTATCAGGGCAGCAAGGTAACTATCCATCAGGCTTTTAATCCCTGATGCTAATACTCTTCTTGATCATTCGCTACATAATAGATCAATTTCCTCATCAAACAATAGTTTCTGTCTTTTCACAGATACAGAGGTGGGCACAGGCAGAGATTGATGCAGCGACAGGCACGGAGATGCCCAGGGTGGGACACCGCGATCAGCTGCAGTACACACAGGCCGTGCTCCAGGAGACGATGCGGATTTCCTGTGTGGCACCCCTTTCCCTGCCTCACAAGGCATTGTGGGACACCTCTGTGGGAGGATACGATGTGCCAAAGGTAATGTCACTGAGGAAATATATGGCTGGATCAGGTTGTCTTTCAATTCGCTTTGGCTCCGGGTGTTTAAGAGCTTGGAGTACTTTCTGGTTTCCTTCTCTATTTTTTGTACACCCAGTTCTTATAGAGCAGGGAGTACTTTACAATGGGGACGAAGAAGTGCTGTCTGTGTGTGTGTCTGTCCATCCGTCCGTCCGTGGTCAAAATGTGTTCCACTCGCTCCAGACAAAACTACTGGGCCGATCTTTCTGAAAATTTGTAGGTGTGTTCATTATGGGTCACGGATTATGCCCGATGTGTTATTTTACTGTTATAGACATTACTAATGGCTATAACGGCCCATAACGGTTTTTCTTCCTTATAGAATGTCTCAGAAAGTACTTGGCCGATCTTTCTGAAAATTTGAAGGTATGTTCATTATGGGTCACAGATCATGCCCAATGTTTCATTTTACCATTATAGCCGTAACTAACGGCTATAATGGCCCATAACGGTTTTTCTTCCTTATAGAATGTCTCAGAAAGTACTTGGCCAACCTTTCTGAAAATTTGTAGGTATGGTCATTATCGGTCACGGATTATGCCCGATGTGTTATTGTATCATGATAGCCATTACTAACGGCCATAACGGTTTTCCTTCTTTATGGAATATCTCAGAAAGTACTTAGCCGATCTTTCTGAAAATTTGAAGGTATGTTCATTATGGGTCGCGGATCATGCCCAATGTTTCATTTTACCGTTATAGCCATTACTATCAGCTATAACAGCCCATAAGTTTTCTTCTTTATGGAAAATCTCATTATGGGTCAAGGATGATGCCTGATGTGTTATTTACCGTTATAGCCGTTACTAACGGCCATAACGGTTTTCCTTCTTTATGGGATATCTCAGAAAGTATTTGGCTGATCTATCTGAAAATTTGTAGGCATTATGGGTCACGGATCATGCCCTATGTGTTATTTTACTGTTATAGCCGTTACTAATGGCCATAACGGCCCATAAGGGTTTTCCTTCTTTATGGAATATCTCAGAAAGTACTTGGCCGATCTTTCTGAACATTTGTAGGCATGTTCATTATGGGTCACGGATCATGCCCTATGTGTTATTTTACCGTTATGGCTGTTGGTAACGGTTTTCCTTCTTTCTGGAATATCTTAGAAAGTACTCGGCTGATCTTTCTGAAACTTTGTAGGCATATTCATTATGGGACACGGATCATGCCCGATGTTTTATTTTACCATTATAGCCGTTACTAACGGCTATAACGGATTTTCCTTTTTCATAGAATATCTCAGAAAGTACTTGGCCGATCTTTCTTAAAATTTGAAGGTATGTTCATTATGGGTCACAGATCATGCCCGATGTTTCATTTTACCATTATAGCCATTACTAATGGCAATAATGGCCCATAACAGTTTTCTCCTTTATTGAAAATCTCAGAAAGTACTTGGCCGATCTTTCTGAAAATTTGTAGGTATGTTCATTATGGGTCACAGATGATGGTCGATGTTTACCAGAATAGCTGTTAGTAATGGCTATAATGGGCCAAAACGTTTTTTTCTCTTTATGGAATATCTCATGTGTATTCAAGATAAACTGGGAGTACGTTTAAATGCTTTGCATCTTATTTTTTTAATTTCATTTACACAACCACAGAATCAGGTCTGAAGATGTGGGTGATGACTGGATCACGCAGTTGTGTTAGTTTCGCAGAAAAAAAACACGGTGATGGCAAATATCTGGGTGGGACATTACCACGATCAATCAGTTCTATTCATTTCACTCAGGACACTGGTAATGATGGATGTTTGGGCTGTAATAGGACTGATCATATCTGATGGTTTAACACAGAACATCTTGGTGGTGATGAACATCTGTGGGGTGATGTCTTGATAAGTCTGATCAGTTTTTTTTCCTTTTTTTTTATTTTTTACCCAGGACACCATGGTGATTGTGAACCTCTGGGCAGTGACCCATGACCCCCGGGTGTGGGACAAACCTGACCAGTTCAAACCTGAACGATTTCTTGACGATGAAGGTGAACTCCATATTTTTCTCTCATTTCTTTTTGTCTGCCAGTCACTCACTTCCTCTGTGTCTGTTTCTGCCTTTCTTCTTGATCCTTCCTAGTCTAGGTAGAGTTGTGAGGTGTAAATCAGTTTGGAGTCACATTATATGTAAGTGATAGATGTTGAGCTCTCTTGGTGTGTTTTAAGGAGCATCTGTATCTGCAGTTCCCATTGCCAAACCTTGGCAAGGATATTTCAGTTCTACATTTTCTGAGGGTAAGCTTGATATGAAAATTACTTTGTGGTTGTCGCACAAGCAGCTCACACCACTGACACTGTCATTCATCCCAGGTACCTTCAGATAGAATGGTAAAGTCCCACTTGAATTTGTACAGTGTGTGTGTGTGTGTGTGTGTGTGTGTGTGCGTGTATGTGTGTGTGTGTGTGTGTGTGTGTGTCCTTTAGTGTATGTGTAAGTGTCCTTGAGTGTATGTATGCGTGTGCATGTATGTGTGTGTGCATTCATACATTTGTGTGTTTGCGTGTTTTCGTGGATGTGTTGTCTACAAGTGTGTGTGTGTGTGTGTGTGTGTGTGTGTGTGTGTGTGTGTGTGTGTGTGTGTGCGCGCATGTGTGTGTGTGTGTGTGTGTGTGTGTGTGTGTGTGTGTGTGCATGTGTGTGTGTGTGTGTGTGTGTGTGTGTGTGTGTGTGTGTGTGTGTGTGCATGTGTGTGTGTGTGTGTGTGTGTGTGTGTGTGTGTGTGTGTGTGTGTGTCCTTTAGTGTATGTGTAAGTGTCCTTGAGTGTATGTATGCGTGTGCATGTATGTGTGTGTGCATTCATACATTGTGTGTTTGCGTGTTTTCGTGGATGTGTTTGTCTACAAGTGTGTGTGTGTGTGTGTGTGTGTGTGTGTGTGTGTGTGTGTGTGTGTTGTGCGCGCATGTGTGTGTGTGTGTGTGTGTGTGTGTGTGTGTGTGTGTGTGTGTGTGCATTGTGTGTGTGTGTGTGTGTGTGTGTGTGTGTGTGTGTGTGTGCATGTGTGTGTGTGTGTGTGTGTGTGTGTGTGTGTGTGTGTGCGCATGTGTGTGTGTGTGTGTGTGTGTGTGTGTGTGTGTGTGCATGTGTGTGCACATTCATGCATGCATGTATGTGCATGTCCATGTCCACAGGGAAGCTGAAGACAGCACCCAAGGCCTGGATGCCATTCTCAGCAGGACGGAGGGTGTGCCTTGGCGAGAGCGTGGCTAAACCTGAGTTGCTTCTGCTGCTGGCCTGTTTTCTCAAGCGATTCACCTTCACCTTGCCGGAGGGTGTGACCTATGACCCTGCCAGTGAAGTGGACAGCACGTTTATTTACTTGCCCAAGCCGTTCAAGATTGTAGTCACTCCACGTTGAAAGCAGGCAGTTGAAAGTATGGCCAATGTGATGCCATCTGTGTGCACACATTCCATTTCAGAGAAATATGGGCAAGTGACAGTAGTTGATCAATGTGTTTTCATATCAACACTCTCTGTCACATGTGTGCATATAAAGGCATGCACACTACACGTATACTGAAACACACACACATATACATGTCAGAGGTTCTGTTAGACTGGCATATGCCAATTTTTACTGGCTTGTTTTTTCCTTGCTCCAGTCAAAAATGAAGGCTCAGATTCTGTGCATTAGCTGGCAGAGAAGAGCCTTTTGTGTACGCTGTCCTGTTTTTCCTCTCCCTGCTGCTGACTGGTAGGTATCACTTAAGCCAGCGTAAAAGGCCTGCATCAAACAGCATACCGTTTTTCAATATTATCTTTTAACGCCCTTCATGAGTTGTCCAAGACCCAGAGACACAATGAAGTCATTATATCACTTGATATGGCAGTGAATTAAGTATGGGTCATGGACAATTGGCATCATCGGTTTAGGAATAAACTCTCAAAGACTCTTTGAGGAGTATGGGTCTTGGAGGCAGTGAACATTGCTCATATTTTGTTGGATTTCTTTTGCAGCCAGCCATATGTGCGCACACGCACTCATTCACGCACACACACACACACACACACACACACACACACACACACACACACACACACACACACACTCGCACATACACACTCACACACACACACACTCACATAAATGTGTATGAGTGACATTCTCTTGCATGAAAGACTAGAAACAGCTGATTGTTTGTTCCAGCCCTGAGATTTTCAGACCCATGTCCATTGATTTTTTTTTCTCTTTATTTGGGTTGTGTTTTACATGCAGACAATGGAAATCATACCTTTATCTGTTAAGTGTGTGCACTGATGCTTATTTTTGTGAAAACATATTTATGCAGATTCAGTATTGTAACCAGTGTGTAACCTTGTAAAAATACTTTCTGTTCAGAACAGGGACAGTAGTAGGGGGTTAGCCAACTGTGACAAGCACATTTCTCTGGGCCTTTTGTGAACTTGAAGATTGGGGTGGTTTGAGAGGTATTGGGGGAATTTACTTCAGGTCATGAAGTTTGCAGTATGGAGTATATTGATCATCTTGCTAAGGTTAATCGAATATTTGCAAATTAATGGGAAAAAATGTGTTTTTAAAACAAGTACACTGGTAAAATATTGTATCCTTCCAAATTATTAATTTTTTGTGTGATTGTCAACAGTGGTAAGTAACCTTATGACAAGAACACTAAAACAGACTGCTGCATCACTGAAAATGAGGCAAATATATAAATAAGTACCTAAAATCACATTATTTTCTGGGTTGAATGTGATTTTTTTTCATTGAATCTATATTGAACTTGTTATAATAGCGGTAGCAAATGTAAGAGTCATCCTGCAACTATATGAAGCTTTGTTCTAATTCATCAAGTGCCTGTTCTGGTTGGCTAATAATGTTGACTTTAGAACAATTGAATTTTTTTGTTTAGCAAATGGCATATTTTTTCTACAGATATTTCACATTATTGTGCCTGTCCATCCATTGTTGATGGCTATTTTATGGAAGGAAAGGTGTTTCCTTGTTGCCCTATGAGCTGAGCAGTCAGGAGTGGGCTGCAACAGTCCCCAGGCATGTGAACATGAAGCACAAGCAACTGTCTATTTCACCGGCTGAAAGTTAAAGTTCTGCACTGGAAGTAGATTTCCCTGATGTACACAACCCAGAGCTGTCCTGAACATGTTGAACAGGAAGTGTCCCACCTTACAACTGTTCTTGGTTCAGAATCAGTCGCATGATTATATTTGTGTGGAAAAATATTATTCAAAATGCTCTGCTGCATTTTTTTTACATTGTTCACGGATATATATATTTTTTTTTTAAGAGAGAAATTTACCTTCTGAAAACGTATGTATGTATTTATACACGTGCCTTACTTTGCTTATTGATTTAGAAATAAACAGAGTTGAAATCATGCCTTTTTGCTATTGTTTGTACAAAGTATTCTTCAGGAAAAGCAGTATTTCAGACAGTATTTTTCTTGCCATCATAAGTCATTGCATACATTTCATATTTGCACATATTCTTGTTGCCAAAGATAAGAGATTATGTATGTGCAGAAGGAAGTCTGGATACAATGCTTATGATAAAGACAGTTTTGTTTATGAATTTTGGACATTTTTTTGTCTCTTATTTCCTTTGGAGAAGTATCATTCTTGACGTTTAGTCTACGCTTTCAATCAGCAAATACAGATATATTCCTTGATGTGATCATGAGGTGCTGTGCTGTTTATCAAATTTTGAACTTCAAGTGTCTGTTGTGTTTGTTTTTGTTTTTTCTTCTTTTTTCTTCTTCTTCTTATTATATTGGGTATTTATATAGCACCTATCCTCGGTCACAGACCAAGCTCTAAGCGCTTTACAATAAACACACTACCTCACTCACTCAACGGGCTGCCTACCCAGGTAGAGCCGGCCAAAGAGCAGCCTACTGGCGCTCATTCGGTCGTTTCCCGTACCATTCAAATATCAGTCACTCATTTTCATTTATCTCATTTATTCCTCCAGTTTCTCACATAGGATGCATACGATGTTTTATACGTGTCCTCCATTTCCACCGGTACACGATGGCACACGATAACAGTAACAGTAAGTGACAATTTTTGTGGCTTGGTAAGAAATACCAGGCGGCTATCTTCAATCTACATCAATTTTGCCAGGGCAGTGGGGAACCCCCCTGCGCTTTTCGATTTTCAACGTTCTTACATTTGAGAATAAATCCATTTGGATAAAACATATGCTTTGAATTCGTGAGAAAGGTGAATTTGGATGCTATTCATGATGGTGAAGTTATCCTAAACTAGAAAAGTTTTAATAGTAGTTGTCGCATGTATTGTCTGTCTTTGAAGATTAATTCGATTTCTTGATCTTACTGACGGAGGATTTTGTGTTGGTACCTGTTGTTGAGATGGTATGCCCTTGAGAATGACTGCTGTTTAGACAACACCTTTCAGAACTTGTGAATAGAAGATAGTTAAGTTTAAAACCTAATAATAATCTTTTCCCATGCAAATATTTTTCCTTCATATATATATATATAACATGATTTAAGTATCATTTTTCCTTGCCAAATGTATTTTCTAGTTGCTATGGCTGCACAAGTTGTATCCTCACTTTTATGTTTTTGTATTATCTGACTGAAAATGGGAGAGTACAATAAAATTATCAATGTGGGATGAACAATTTCATTTTCCAAAAGTTTCCAACACATTTTTCTGGCCATGTGATTTACAATCTTTTCCTTGTGTCTTTTAAGTAACCTCTGTTTCTCGTCATACTGTATTGTGCATAAAGAAATTACAAACTCACTGATCTCTGCCATGTCTCTGGCCACACTGATATATCACACCATCATCTACACCTCGTCATTTTTCCACTGTTCTTTAACCCTCTTGCATTTGAATTTTCCAACCCAAAACTGCTCCTAGTATTCGTGTTTTTTTTTTGAGAAATCAATGGAATGCGGTCAGTTCACGACCCTAGTCTGTGTGAATGAATCGTTTCCTACACCCCATACTACTGCTAAGATTTCATTGGACACCTTTCAGGGATGTCCATTTATTTTGGCCAGCCTTGACTTAAAACAAGGTCGCAGTGTGTGAAGGAAAGTAACGCAACATGTGCAGCCGTAACGAACACCAGGGGAGACAAACAGAGCAGCCGGATATGAGCAAAACAAATGCAAGAGGGTTAAACTCGCTAACCTACTCTTCTTTCACTTTGGTCCAACAACTTGTCCTGCTGTGTAGAAAAATATTTGCCTATGACAGACAGGTCCACAATTTGTGGGAAAGCAGTAATCTGCAAAGAGATTTAAATAACATCAGGTGGGGTCTGAAAAGTGAACTGCAGTTCCATACCTCTGTGTAAAGGTCTACATGATGACAAAGAGAACCTAGAAAACACATGAGAGCGGTCATAGAGGACCACAGATCCTGAGACTTTTTTAACTGCTGATCAATAAAAATGAAGATGATCCTACAGATTTCTATTTAGGTGTGAGACCACATGACACGGCCGTATCTGCACTTACTTTCATAATATATCTGGCATCAGCCAGACCTGAGAAATACAGATACCTGCAATTCTGATCAGGAAATTTGAGCGACACTCACAGAGATGCATCCATTAAGTGGATGAAACTTGACCATGTGGTCCCAGTCTTCCCCACTGCGCCCATAGCAAGCTCAAATCTGGGTAGGAGTTGGTCAGAATAGAAAAATCCCACATATAAGTGGCTTGATAGTTATCAACCCCACAATCTCTCTGTGCCAGCCCATTTCACCAAAGCACTGGCATAATGAGTGAACTTGGTGACACAAGTTTTGACAGATTTTTCATGTAGAGTCTCTGTCGCGATAAACAATCTGCTACAAAGCTGTTGACTAACTGGCGTCAAATTAACATTAGAACATTTGTGCTTCTGGAATGCAGCTAAACTAATCCCCCAAACAGTCAGTCCTACATGAAATTTTAGAGTACTCTTGACAGTGAATCAAAAATGCAGAAATAAGTCCATTTGATTTTGATAAAATCACTTTAAATTAAATGGTAACTAGCGCAATATTGGGCAACTACAGAAATGTAGAGAGATGTCCACCTTTAGCCAATGGCCAAATTGCCAAAACAGTCACTGTCCAGTTGGCCTGTGGGTCGAACATTTTCTTAACTTTGTGGCACAGCCTTTGTGGATTTATTAGCAGTGTGAGCAAAGACAGGATTCAGGTTCAGGACTATACAGTTCGCACAACAATAGGCCTAGCTGCAAACGTTGCGTTAAGTGTGTGGCTTCTATTCTGCTCCTGAGTATTTTTCCCTACCAGGAAAAAAAAAATAGAAAGCCTCTGATGGAATGATATCAGACCCATGACTTCCCACCCCTAAAGTCTGTGACTTGTACACAGCTTATACAAGAATTGATGACACATTGAATAAAATACTCCAACCCTTGATACAGATAAAAACTAGGTCCTATGCACAGGTAAATTTTTCATAGTTTATTGTGAACGGTCTGTAAAAAAAAAAAATTGAAAAAAAATCCCAACGCATCAAACAATACATTTTTTTTTTTTTTAAGACACATATTAGCATATGGCATTGCAGATATCCTTTTCAATGTTTAATTCAGTTAAGATCACTGGACAAAATGAAACGAAACAAAATGAAAATAAGACCATTTACAAATGGACACACAAAACAAAGTGCAAAACAAGGCTTGTTTGAATCACCGCATGAAACAGACAAGTGAACTTTTACTGACACTTCAAAAATCCACAAAATAATGCTGCTTATAAATCACGTCATCGTGAGAGCAACAATGTATAAAGAGGAGCGGAGAAATGTGGACAGTTAAAGAAAACACACACACGCACACACACACACACACACACACACACACACACACACAGGATTGTATGGGAAAGGCTTAGAACTGAGCTTGGTCTGGTCAGCCAAAACGTCTGTGTGTAGGTGTCTGTATCTGTGTGTGTTGTGCACGTTTATGTATGTGTCATGCGCATGTGCGTGTGTGTGCATAGGTGTATGCATGTGTGGTGTGGTGGTTGTGGTGGGGAGAGAGAGAGAGAGAGAGAGAGAGGGAATTTTATGGGAAAGGCTTAGAACTTAGCTTGGTCTTGTCAGCCAAAACGTGTGTGTGTGTGTGTGTGTGTGCACAGGTGTATATGTGTGTGGCGTGGTTGTGGTGGTGGTGTGATGGTGGTGGTGGTGGTGGTGTGTGTGTGTGTGTTGGAGAAAGAGTTGAGTGGATGAGGGGGAAACGTTTGAGAGTTGTCAGGTGGAGACAGGAAGTGTAACAGGGAACAAGTGTGTCGCAAATCCATGCACACTGCTTTCGCAATGAACAAGCAAGCAATGAAATAACCAGTCTGCTTCATCCTCAACAACAACAACAACAACAACAAAATGAAAATAAAAAATAAATGAAGAACTGGCATGTTTTATTCTGTAAGAAAGAAAAAAAAAACACTGTAAAAACTTTCATGAATAAAACTGGGTAAACTGCCCATTAATGGAGACAATTTTTTGTATGCGCAGTAATAAATTTGCGAAAGAGAAAAGAAATGAATTTTTTATTTTAAAAAAGGAGAGTCAAACAGTGTGACAGGAAAGAAGGAATTGTTAGAAAGACAATTTAAGGCAAGCACACATATTACATGGAACGATCCCTTCAATCATTCTCCATAACTCATCTCCACTCCACCCCCAACCCACTGACTCCACTCCACCCCACAACCTTACAACACCTTCTTTCACACTAGCTAGCTTCTACCATCCATCCCTGCTGTTACTTCCCAGTTCCTAACCCCACGTTTTTCCTTTTATGTGCCTCATCGACAGCAACCCTTTGGGGTGAAGAACAAAGTAAACGTTAAAGAACATACATGCAAAGGCAGGGGGAAAAAAAAGTAAAAAATAGTGGACATCAGTAGAAACTGATTGTTTAAGAGAGAGAGAGAGAGAGAGGCAAAAATACTGAGAATGAAAGAACAGAGGAAATGTGCAGTTAGCTGAATTCTGCATGCATTTCCTAAAAGAGCTAATTCTGAAGAAAATACAAACCACAGAATGTAATCTAGAATTGCAGTCATTTGGCCAAACTGAACAGAAAATGACGCAGTTACGTCCTGATTTGGTAGTTGTGTACTAAACTTTTCTTGGCGAAACAGTTTGAATGTTTATGAATGAGATTGCTTATTTTTCTTTAGATTGACTCCTGCCAAGCTATTCTCTACAATATTACACTGAGAAATCATACCAACTGGAACAAAACTTTTACCTCCACCTCTACCCTTATCCCTAACACTCCCCCCCCCCCCCCCCCCCCCCCCCCCCCCCCCCCTACTTTCCTTCTTTCCGTACAAAAGACTCCGGTTCGCTTCTCAAATTTCTCATCTTTAGAGCATTTAGACACACCACCCCATTCACCATGCAGAAAATCATTCCCATTATTTTATTAAAGAAGAAAAGTAAGGTGGGGGTGGAGGTAGGGGTCAGGGGGCTATGCTGGAAAGAGCACATGGAAATTCACTGGGAGGACAGTGAAGATGGTGGAGGAGTATGCCGAAATTAATTGTATGTGCATGATGACATGTAAAATGTGGAAAAATAACATGTCGTGTGACATCCATGACTTCATGTTTCCATGAAATGCATGGATTCATAAATTCATTATCTCGTAAAACTTAGTTGTTAATAATTCACTGAAGTTAAGGTAAATAGACAAAAGGTCAGCTGGACCTTTGACAGAGACCTGTATCTGACCTTGTAGCACAGGGAGTTTAGGTACTCAAGTACCGATTTCAACCGGACTATGCAACATTTGACAAACGAAGGTTGGCTGGTCTGAAGGAGAACAGCTGCCGAAAGGTGCTTCTCCAGTTCGAGCTGCCAACACACGAAGGTACGAACAGCAACTGTCTGTATTTTAACTAAATAAAAGGACTTTAAAAAAGTACATGTTGAGTTTATGCACTTTGGGGCAAAACTTGCAGAACTTTCTTTTTATTCCAACACACATGGTGGTAAGTAATACTAGTAGTCATGCACTTGCTGTTGTGTGCAATCGACACAAGGGACTTAAATAGGCCCTTCAAGCAAGGATGCACATTCCACCCCCCAAAAAACTGCTGTAGATCTACTTATTTGAGGGGCTCAGTGAGTTTTTTTGTTTGTTTGTGTTGGTTTGATTTAGTTTGTTTATTTGTTTGTTTTTAATATAAACAAACTGAAGAAAAATGAACTTAATTAAAAAAAAAAAACACTGAAAATTCAAATGTTCAGCAAATGCTGTATAGAAAAGTGGGTATGGTTCAAGAATTTGGAATATGCAAATGCAATATGGTGCCCATCCTTGAAAAGACAGTCAGCACAAATAGAAACGGTACAAAGACGTGCTACAAAGCTGTTACAAGAAATCAAGGATAAGTCTTATGCAAAACAATTGATATATTTAAATTTACACTCCCTAAAAGACAGAAGGGCAAGAGGTGACCTTATTCAAACTTATAAAATATTTAATGGAATTGATAATTTTAGTGTTGACTCACTCTTTTTCAGTTTCACAATGTAATATCACAAGAGAGATGGAAGGAAAGAATATTCATACAGCACTGTTGTACTAACAAAAGAAAATTGTCCTTTTCACACCGAGTAGCCCCTTTGTGGAATAAACCCCTACTAACGTGAAACTTGCACAAGATACTAACAAATTCAAGAATTTTCTGGATGAAATTCCAAAATTCAAAGAACTGTTTATTGCCTTCGATGATTGAATGCCTGATTAGGCTCTCTGTAAGTGTAATGAATGCGCAATAAACACCTATGTTTTAAAATACTTTTCAAAGAGGGGACGTAAATAGGCCGCGAGGCCTAGGCATCTGAAAGCCAGTCCCTACTACTACTACTACTACTAAGAATTGCAGCTGTAATCCACAAGGATTGGAAAGAAGCTCATTCCATCAAATCATTGCAGCTGATATTGAATCACCTAGCATTGTCTTGATTGTGGTCTCATAATATTTTCAGTCACCAAAGTGGTACTGCTTTACATCAAAACCAACTGAAATGTCAAAACTAGACTGAAACTGGCCTAAATGTCAAAACCGACCACTCAAACAATCAGCTATAAACCTACCCAGAGCAGCGTTCTTCTAATCTGTTTTTAGGTCTTCTTCTTCTGCGTATGCAGGCTGATACTCCTGCGGACACTCCCTGTATAGACAGGTAAGTATTAATCCCATCTGCCCAACAAAGGGAATGGAGTTTTGTGTGCATGACCATTTTTTGTCCTGCCATTAAGGCAGCCATATTCCATCTTCATGGAAGGTGCATGCTATGTGTAACGTGTTATCCATACCAACGGCCAAACTGGCCTCTTCCGAAAGTTGGTGATGTGATTTTACGTGTGTGCAAGATGTTATGCGTGCATTCACACACGGAACCTCGGTTTATAGTCTCATTCGAAGGACTGTATGGGAAATGGAGTCAGAACCAATGTTAACTCCAAGGGAAAAATCTCTCTGTACCGAAACGGCCCGGCGGAGATTCGAACCCGCAACCCTTGGATTACGAGTCCAGCGCTCTACCAACTGAGCTATTCTGGCCCCCTGCTTTTAGGTCAATGGGAGACAGGTTACATGACATTGGTCTTTCTCTTTGTTTGTAAAATCTTTTTTTCTGATTAGCTCTGACTCATGTATTAGATTATCACACCAACTGCAGATTATGGTATTTATATGAATTCTTACATTCAGGACAAATATCAGGATTTTACAACATCCAGGCCTTACACTAGTTGCAGCCCTTTAATGTAGCCTTTTACTTGCTTAGTTCACATTGGTTTGTATGACATGATTGAGACGATTCCTTAGCAGCTGCCTCGTCATATTCTTGATTCTGCAAATTTCAGGTGATTGTGTCAGGGGAATTGTTGTGTGTGTGTGTGTGTGTGTGTGTGTGTGTGTGTGTGTGTGTGTGTGTGTGTGTGTTCGTTCTTTAATTTAACGTCTATCCACCTAACAGTGATCTTAGACAGTATGTAAGTGTTATGTGTGTGTGTGTGCATGTGGTGTTTTGGGGTGTGTGCATGCAAACGGTTGGTGTTGATTTTGGGCGTACGTAGGTATGTATAATGCAATTAGGCCTAGATAAATAAAAATAAAAATAAAAATTAAAAAAAAACACCACATAACTGAATCCAACCTTTGAAAGAAACGCTAAATAAGCAACTAACACCAAGATGGGAAAAATAACATAGACATTAAAGTAAATGTCCAGTTGGGCTCTTAATCAGTCCTTGAACAACTTCAAAAATGTTTGATTCGTTAGAGATGACGTCTTCAAAGACTGGCATCGATGGTTCAGTGTTCAACAACCAAGCAGGTAAATAGGGTTTCATTCTATCACACACAAAAAGTAGATGGAACAGAGTGATTTGCTGGCCACAAATACAAGTCACATGTTTACAGAATTTGGTTTTAAAGGCATCAAGCCTCAATCTAAAAATCAAACTCTTTAAAACCCTCTCTTGGTAGAGATTCTTGATACCTGTTTTATTGTCTGATATCTTGTTAAATAATATTCCCTTTTTGTTTTTGGTGCCTTTTCTTTTATTTAAAATAGAGTTCCAGGCTGCGTCTTTTAAAAGACTGTAACTCTCATGTAAGGATAAAGGAATGCATATCTTTGTTACATCAGTTTCAGTGATAGCAGCCTTCTTGGCTAATTGGTCTACCCTTTCATTCGCAAATAATCCACAGTGAGATGGAACCCAACAAAAATCGACATAAGAACCACGTAAATGCAAAAAATGAATTAAGTGGTACACTTCTGATATAAGTTCTGCTCTCACACTTGTATTCGAAAATTTTAGAGCTTGTAGGACTGATTTTGAATCAACACAAAGTAGTATTTGAAATACAGGAAATCGAAAATTAAGAAGAAAGTTTAATGCCATAATAATGGCAACAAGTTCCGCAGTAAATATGGAAATATTCTTACCAAGGTGGTAACCTTTCTCTATTTTTAAGGATGGAATTATGAATGCTGAACCAGATAAATGATTGTCTAGTACGGAACCATCTGTATAGACTTTAAGGTGATTTATATAAGTTTCATTTATATGTGACTTAACATACGTTGGCAGCAAGGGTCCATCACTTTTTCTTAAACTTGTATAGTCTATGTCATAATTTGCTCAACTAAGTTCCCATTCCGGGATAGTGCTAAAAGTCACCTGGGGAGCTACGTTTTGAGGTGCAGTGCCTGCTTTTGTAAATAAGTCAGATGTGTATGAGGCTATCGATTTTAGGGAATCAGTTTTTTGTGCCCGTTTAGGAAAATTTATTTCTGATTTTAATTCAGTTTCACTAGTATTAAGATTTTGTAGTGTATGACTTCTTAAAATATATTTTGCAGATGCAAGTTTCATATTTTCTTCAAAAGGCAATATTCTGATCTCCATATAAGTTCTTAAAGTTGATGTATGAACCGGGACACCAAGAGCTATATTGTAAGCTTTACTATCGATACTCTGCAACTTTTTAATTAAATATTTTGGGGCTGAAAAAATGTCTCCTGGGCATAGGATACTTTTGATCATACAAGCGCAGTAGCTAAATGTGTTAATACTTTAGTGTCTTTACCCCAGGATTGTTGACTCACCATTTTCAAGTAATTTAAAGTTTTCTTAGCTTTTGTTAGAATAGTTTGTATGTGATAATTCCAGCTCAATTTAGAAGTTAAATTTACTCCTAAACATTTTACAACTTTTTTATATTCAAGGCACAATCCATCTATTTGAAATGAAGGCAGAGGATTAGGATCATAACCAGTATTGAACAGAACCATATGCGATTTTTCAGTTGAAAGGGCCAATCCATTTTCAGTCATGTACTTACTAATTTTATCTAGTTCATTTTGATATATCTTTTTAATATAGTTGATTGATCTAACTGGTGTGTGACATTTTAAAGTAACTTTCATCCATATGCAGATATCATCCGCATATTGTACTAGTTCAACAGTTTTTGATAATGATTGAGGAAGATCATGGATCAAAATATTAAACAGGATAGGAGCTATCACAGCTCCTTGCGGGATTCCCATCTGGATATGTCTTTCATTAGAATGTACATTTCCTACCTTCGTCTGTATTGTTCTATCACTTAAAAAGGTTTTTAAGTAATTGTACATACACCCCGAGAGACCAATTAACTTCAATTTGTTCAGAAGTTTTGAATGCCAGACTTGGTCATATGCCTTTCTAATGTCAAAAAATGTGGCAAGTACATTTTTTCTACGTGCAAACTGATGTTTAACCTGTGTTGTCATTTTCACAAGATGGTCAACTGTAGATCTACCCTTTCTAAAGCCCGCCTGTTGTATTGGTATTATACCTTTTTTTTTTCACAATGATGTTCAAGTCTTTTTAGAATAATTCTTTCCATAAGTTTTCCCACATGTGAAGTGAGAGCAATTGGCCTGTAGTTATTTTTGTCTGATTTTGACTTGCCCTCTTTAGGGATAGGGGTTGCAATTGATTTTTTCTACAAAGATGGTTGAAGCCCTCAGACCAACATTTCTGAAAAAATAAGTTCAGAAACATTGTGAAATTAACTGGCAAATGCTTTATCATTTCATTGGAAATCGCATCTGGTCCCACCGATTTTCTTTTCGAACCAATAGAGAAAACTGCATCCTTTACTTCTTGAAATGTAAGGGGAGCGTTTGTATAGTGACTATTATGTGTGTGTGTGTGTGTGTGTGTGTGTGTGTGTGTGCACGCGCGCGTGCGTTCAAATTGGTCTAGACTCTGTGCAAACTTGATTTGTGCTCTGTCTATAGCCTTAGTTGGAAAAGAAACGTTAATTCTCCACTTTCTCGCTAGAACTTGTTTTCATATAACACGACCGAAATATGGCAATCACCAATCATTGTGTGGATTTGTTTGTGAACAGGTATTAATCATATGATGGAACAATAAGTTTAGGATTCTGTATCATTTTGTCTGTCGGTTTCTGTCCAGTTTTGATATTTACGCTCTCTCTGTGTTAATATTAATACCTGGTTGGTCTTGTTTTGATATTTGATATTAAGAAGTTCACCACCAAAGTCTCCTTTGTATTTGATGGAAATAAGTACTTGATGGAAAGGGTGTGTGACAGGGAAACTTCAGATAGATTGAGGGAAATATTTTCATTCAAGTAATTAAATGAACATTTTATGATGCCAGTTGCACTACTTCTTTGGCTAATTGAATATGTTCATCAAAAGATAATTTCTACACACACACACACACACATGCATGCACACACACACACTAATCCTTTCCACCGTCCAGTTTCAAAGCATTGAAATGTGTGTTATAGATCTTCTTCATGTGGTTTATAGATCATTTTGCCAACATGCATAACTGTTCCTTTGGACCTGATTTAGACAGACTACATCTGATTTTGTATAAATCTGTGTGCAGAACATTGGCTAAATCACACAATGTTGTGACCCTCTATCATTAGCAAATATCTTCACAGTACTTTTAATGTTAGTCATGTCTGCATGGGCATTTTACGGTATCAGAGATATTAACTTGTTTCTGTCAAAGGTGTGAACTTTGAAATCAAGTAATTTCAGCGTTGGTGTATGCGATGAACTGATACTGATGATGTCAAATTGTGTGTGCTTGCATGAGGTAGTGGTGTTACTGTCAATGCTGTACATTGATAACAAGGGAATGAGAGTAATCTAAACAGCGTGCAAACATTACCAAACTAGGAGGGACCTGACTGACTATAATATAACTCTCACACAGGAACACAGATTCAGAAAACATTGTATTTTGTCACATTCCACCAAGATTGAAGTTACAAGACTTCAAAATGTATATCTTGAACTATCTGAGGTGTTCCCAAATACAGCGAAAGCATGTAATAGACCAAAGAAAAGAAATGAGTACAGTTGAGGCAGGAAGCGGGGGGGGGGGGGGGGGGGGGGGGGGGCAGGGGCGGGGGGGGGGGGGGGGGGGGGGGGACTGGGTGGAGGAAGGGGTGATGGTGATGATGTGATATCTTGTGTGGCCAGAAACATAGAGGTGGGGATCAGTTGGTGATAAGTACATAGCAGGTGAGTAGCAAGAAAAAGAGTTTGCATAAAGGACAGGAGCAAAGGATTGTAAACCAAGTGGCAGATAAGATAAGTGGTACAAGTGTTCGTGCACGAGATAGACAATTTTTTTGTACCCAACACTGACAATTATTGCAATCTTCCAATCTCAGTCAGACAACATTAAAAAAAAAAAAAAAGAAGAAACAAAAACACCCATGAAAGGGACACAGCTTGTGCATGAGATGTGACCTCAGTCTCATCGCTGAGTAGGTTTGGGAGAGGGAGGGAGGGGGAGGGGGTAGAGAAAAGGGGAGAAAAGGGCCAAGCAGAAGAAAGTACACAAAACTGCTGTCTGTGCACCAACCTTTCCATTGACATGGCCTAACCACACATTTGCAATAAGCTGTTCAGCTCAGGCAAGTTTCTGCTGTTTATTACAGCAGGGATAACAAGAAGGGCACCAGAGAGAACGCAGACCTTCAATAAGATCAAACAGTTCCTGAAACATTAGTTTGATGTTATCCACATACAGATTGAAGAGATGCATTCTTGTGGTGTATCCATCTTTCCATTAAGTTCATTGAAATTGGTTCTGAAGCTTTTTGCATGATCTTGCTGACAGACAAACAAACAAACCAGCAATCTCGGGTTAAAACATAACCTCTTCGGCAAAGGTGAAAATACGTCAACATTTAGGACAGTCTGTACAAAGCTTATGCTTTCTTGGAATGAGAAATCAAACTAAAGTAACGCATCTATAACATTGACCTGGAAAACAAGGAAAAGAGCAGTTGTAATTTTAAGGTGTATCAATACGAGCAGGTTCTTAACATAGCATGGTTGAACTGTTCTAAGCTGACATGACAGGCCAGATGTTTTAATTGAAGACAAATAATCAGACAATACAAGACCAAATAAACAGCTAAGAGTCCACACATCTGCAAGCAAAGTGAAGCTATCAGACAATAACCATCCATGATTAACATTTATCTTAACTGTCGGTGCTGTCAGAAGCAGTATCAAATGAACAATAGCCTTCTCATGGCCATCATAATGCAAGAAGAGTGAGTGATTCAGAAAATGAAAAGGCTTTTTAAGATATGGCTTGACTGAGAGTCTCGCAGCGATGATTGAGCTAAGCTTAGTCAGCAGTGACTGAAGGCAGACAACCTACACAACATCTGTTTACCGAAGTCAAGATGTGTTGTGATTGTGACAAGGTCAGGAGCTGAGAGAACACTTCCCTGACGCTACATATATTAATCGTAGCACATAACTTGAGTGAACTGACAACTGAATAGATCATGCAGGTCAGAACGCAAAACTTGAAATGGCATATGTGATTAATTTAAGCTGAAATAATTATTGATTTTAAACCATCAGTAAACTCAGACAATTTAGCTGCTTGACCATTGACCAAGCTTGATTTTTTGGTCACATCTCATCTTGCCCACAGTCTTATTTAGACTGACACTGAACAGCAAACTGGGCAGCCCCGCATGTCTCACCAGTTCGTGTCCTAAGACCTTTTGTTTCCCTTTCTGTGCAAATTGCTAAACATTGAAAATGACTCCAAGGGTCCATACCAAATGATTGTGGTCAGTGATTGGAATGAAAGAACAAAATTCATGCATTCAAATCAATCTAAACCCCATCTACGAGTTGAAGTATATCTCTGCTGGAGTAAATGAAACAGCTTCTTTTTAGGGGAGTGTTTATCAGACTTAGCTTAGAAATGAAGATTTCCTAGAGCTGAACAAATGTGATGTAATCATAAGATTTTCACCTGTAAACTGATTTCACAACACATCTCACAGTGTGTGATGTATATTGGTATGTGATCTGAGCAAGAAAACAACGAGCTCATGACCCTACACACAAACACCTTGGGCAGAGAACATGAACTAGCCAGAATTACAGGTGTTGGAGGCTAGTAGAGCCATGTCTGACAGTGAAAGTGAGGTATATTAACAGGTGTTGGAGGCTGGTAGACCCGTGTCTGACAGTGAAAGTGAGGTATATTAACAGGTGTTGGAGGCTGGTAGAGCCATGTCTGACAGTGAAAGTGAGGTATATTAACAGGTGTTGGAGGCTGGTAGAGCCGTGTCTGACAGTGAAAGTGAGGTATATTAACAGGTGTTGGAGGCTGGTAGAGCCGTGTCTGACAGTGAAAGTGAGGTATATTAAAAATATTAACAGGTGTTGGAGGCTGGTAGAGCCATGTCTGACAGTGAAAGTGAGGTATATTAACAGGTGTTGGAGGCTGGTAGAGCCGTGTCTGACAGTGAAAGTGAGGTATATTAACAGGTGTTGGAGGCTGGTAGAGCCATGTCTGACAGTGAAAGTGAGGTACATTAACAGCTGTCGGAGGCTGGTAGAGCCATGTCTGACAGTGAAAGTAAGATACATTAACAGGACATGTTGACACTGGAGCACTGAGGGATGGTTTGAATAGCATTCTTAGTGAAAACTGTGGTATGATTTAAATGGTTTGATTTAAAGTGGATTAGTCATAGTATGGTTTGTTTGTTTTTTTTACATGGTGTCCTCAGGTCCTATCCCACATCATGGATAATCTTGTGAACGCAGTACAAGGCTTCTGTCAGCACGCCCTCTCCATTGCAAGATCAGTCAGTGCCAGAGCCCCTGGCACACCCATGGCCCAAGCTCTGGTCGTCGGAGTGGTGGTGTGGTTCCTGATGTACCGTCTTATGAAGAAGCACCATCGTCTCCCCCCAGGACCTTGGCCATTACCGCTGCTAGGCAACTTGCTGTTGATGAGGAACCAAAAGGAACATTTCTATGTCACTCTGGACCGCTGGGCCAAGGAGAAGTATGGCCCTGTCATCTCTGTCTACTTTGGCCCTGTGCTGTGTGTCTTTGTCAACGACTTGGACACCGTCAATGAGGCTCTGGTACAGAAAGGTGGGTCTAGTGTTTCTGTTCTACAAGATCAGGTGACCTCCCCACTTCTCCCCCCACCCGCTCCCACCCCAGCTCTTCTCTTTCCTCTGTGCTGCCCTCTGCCCTCCATCATCCCCCCTCCCCATGCCCACCACCTCAACCCCCCCCCCCCCCCCTCCACCCCCAAGACATTCTCATGGAACATTCTTTCTCTTCAGATATTTTGTTTTGTTGTTTGTTGCGGCACAAAGTGGAATGTGTCCCAAGAACAAACTCGTTGAATGTTGTTTGGGACTGGAAAGGACTGGAGGCAGTCAACACTTTTTCTCCCACTGTTTGTTTCACATTAGGAAATATTGTGCAGGAGTGTTAGACTGGTTTGTTTGTTTTTAATAGCAGTAGTGGAAGAACAATGTGTTTAGTAGAACACTGAAGCCCTTGTGTGAAAATTCTTGACCTTTGTGTTGTTGCGAATACTATATGAAGATAATGACTGATTTCGACAGAAGATATGAAGTCATTGATAATGATTTCGTGAATTTAATACAAATGCTTTGCAAACAGATACCTTTTTTTTTCGCTATACATGAGAAGTCCCTGTCTGACTAGCTGGGATACAGCAATTAAATCTAAACAGGCCTGAAAACAATGAGTACCTAAAAAGGTTAAACTTTTACCACTGGAGGTACCAGCAGAGATGCTAATGACAGAACCAGTGTGTCGATGGAAAAGAGATGAGAATGACAAAAATATAGCACCTTACTCTAAATTGCCTATGTGCAGAAGTTATAACTTTAGCAGAATGTTTTTTTTTTTAAGCTTTGATCTAAGGACAACTACACAAGCCATTAGTTTGTTGATTCAACTAAACTAAAAGCAGCATTTTTCTCGTAGACCCCAAACAATTTAGTTTTCTCTCTGACATTGTGGTTTTGAGACAGGTCAGTGGTCACTACTTCCGCAAACAAGATGATCCCTTCAGTCATCATTCAGTTGTTTGTAATGCAGTCCAGTGTTATATGGGAGATTATCCTCAGTCATAAAAAAATACCCCAGCAGTCCAGAATTATGTGGGAAATTATCCTCAGTCATAAAAAGACCCCAGCATTCCAGAGTTATATGGGAGATTATCCTCAGTCATAAAAAAGACCCCAGCAGTCCAGAATTATGTGGGAAATTATCCACAGTCATAAAAAGACTCCAGCATTCCAGTGTTATATGGGAGATTATCCTCAGTCATAAAAAAATACCTCAGCAGTCCAGAGTTATATGGGACATTGGGAGATTATTCTTCTTCTTAATCCCGTTGGCTCCTAGTGGAGCATAGGTCATCCACAAGCCTTCTCCATCTCTGCCTGTCCCGGGCGGTGACTTCCAGCTGGCCGCAGGAATAGCCCAGTCGAGTTGTCTCCGCCTCCGTTGATCTTCTCCAGGTGATGCGCGGTCGGCCTCTCTTGCGTCTTCCTGTGGGTTCCATCGCAAGGCATGGCGGACAACGCTGGATGCCGGTTTTCTGAGGGTATGGCCAAGCCAGCCCCACTTCCTGCGCTTAATTTGATTTTCAATGGGCTGTCTGGCTCTTCTCCACAAGTCTTCGTTTGTGACCATGTCCTGCCACCTGATGCGATAGATGTACCTCAAGCATCTGTTCACAAAGGTCTGCAGGTGGTGTGTCGATGACTTGGTGGTGCGCCACGTTTCACAGGTATAGAGAAGCACAGACTTCACATTTGTGTTGAAGATGCGGATTTTTGGTTTTTGCAGAGATGGTGTGTGAGGTCCAGACAGGTCGGAGCATCTTGAAAGCTGCAGATGCCTTGCCTATTCTTGTTTGGATGTCTTTGTCTGTGCGCCCGTCCTTGCTGACAATGCTGCCGAGGTATGTGAAGCTGTTGATGTTCTCCAGGTCTTCTCCGTCTAGTACAATGTTGTTGTCATTGACCTCATTGATCCTCATCACCCTGGTTTTTGCCTTACTGATCTTCAGTCCTGTCCATGTGGCAGTACTGTCCAGGGCAGCGGTTTTCTCCTGCATGTGGCTGTGACGGTGGGACAGGAGGGCAACATCATCGGCAAAGTCAATATCTTCCAGCTGGCAGGTCAGGGTCCACTGGATGCCCCGTTGTTGGTCTTGTATTGTTCTCTCCATGATCCAGTCGATGGCAACCAGGAACAGGAACGGTGAGAGCAGGCACCCCTGATGAACGCTGCTCAAGATGTCAAAGGGTTCCGTCAGGGATCCACTGTGTACCACTTGGCATGTTGATGGTTCTTATGCTGCTCGGATGAGGTTTATGAAGTTCTCTGGGACGCCATGGTGGGAAAGAAGCTTCCAGAGGGTTGGTCTGTCATGCTATCAAAGGCCTTCTCAAAGTCGACGAAGGTGACATACAGGGGCGAGTTCCATTCCAGTGACTGCTCGATGATGATACGGAGAGCAACTATCTGGTCTGTGCATGATCTTTCACTGCGGAATCCAGCCTGTTCTTTTCTCAGCCTCTTGTTGATGTTGCCCTTCAGCTGCTCGAGGATGAGTCTGTTGAAGACCTTCCCGGAGATGCTGAGCAGTATTACACAGCATTATGCCTCTCCAGTTCTTGCACTCCTTCAGGTTTCCTTTCTTAGGGAGCTTAATAAGGTAGCCATGCTTCCAGTCTCGGGGTAGTTCTTCGGTCTCCCAAACTTTCTGGAAGAGTTCATGAAGCATATTGATGGTTGCTTTGCTGCCAGTCTTGATTGCTTCCAGTAGGATATTGTTGGGGCCTGGTGCTTTGTTGTTCTAGAGGTGTCGGATGGCCTTCCAGATATCTTCCTTGGTAGGGGGGTTGGTGTTGATGTCTAGTGGTGTCTCGGAGGGTGGTATGTCCGGTTGATCTGGTGGTGCTGGCTGGTTGAGGAGCTCCTGGAAGTGTTCTTTCCAGTGGTGCAACTGGGCATCTGGGATGGTGAGCGTGTTCCCTCCTTGTCCTTCACAGGTGCCTCTGTCACTCATCGACTCCCTGCTAACTTCTGTGTTATGTTGTACAGCTCCTTCATGTTCTTCTGTCCGGCTGCTTTTTCTGCTTCTTCTGCCAGGTTGTCCGCATAGTTTCTCTTGTCCTGTCTTATGCTTCTCCTCACTTCTTTGTGTGCTTCTGTGTGCAGTTTCTGCATCTCTGCCTTACTTGCTCTGGTCTTGCTAATGTTGACTGCTGCTTTCCTATCTTTTCTCTCTTTCACTTTCCTCAGTGTCTCTGCTGACATCCAGGGCTTGTGGACTCTTGTCTTCCTTCCCAGAATCTTCTCGCATGTTTCACTAAGCACTGCCTTTGATTGTTCCCAGAGCTGTTCTACTGAGGGCTCTTCATCGACAAGGGATGCTAATGTGTCAAATCTGTTGGAGAGTTCCACATTGAAGCTGTCTTTTGTCTGCAGGTCTTTTAGCATGTCCATGTTGAATCTGTTCCCTGGCTTGTTGGTGTTCCTGGCATGTCTCTTCAGCTTGAGCTTGAACTTCCCCACAACAAGGTGATGGTCCGATCCAATATCTGCCCCTCTCACTGCTCTGACATCCAGTAGTGACCTAAAGCTGTTGCCGATACAAATGTGGTCAATCTGGTTTTCTGTGTGGTTGTCCGGTGAAACCCAGGTAGCTTTGTGGATGGTCTTGTGAGGGAACAAGCTACCACCAGTTGTCAATCCATTGAAGACACAGAAGTCACAGAACAGCTCTCCGTTTTCATTCATGTCTCCAAGGCCTTCCCTTCCCATGCTTTGTTCCCTATCACTATTGTCATTTCCGATCTTGGCATTGATGTCACCCATCAAGATCAGTAGATATCCCTTCTTCTTCTGGTTAATGGTGGATTGTAGTTTCTCGTAGAAGTCCATCTGGTCTCACACAAGCCAAACACAGCAAGGTTGTACTGCTGCATCTCTGCTGCAACCTGTGCAGTTTTCCCAGCCTCGTACATGGTCCGAACGTTCCATGTGCCGATCCGGGTAGTTGTCTTGGGTGACAGAAGAGTCCTCGGCGAAGCAGCTTCCTTTCGGCTTTCACTGTGACGCTTCATACGCCATCTGGCTAGATTGTCTTCCTCCCCCAGGACATGCAAAGTAGACAAGTTTATAGTGGATGTTTCTATAACTGGCTTTTTTTTTACAGGCCAGGTAGTTAACCCTACGCAGACCTATTATCCTCTAGGAGAGTGGTCCAAATTTCGTCTGGCTTCTCCCCCTTGACCTGCCCAGTATGGCTGCACCTATCTGGCATAGCTCTCGGGATCGTAAAAGCACACATGCCCCGCCACTACGACAAAGTAAAGGACCATGGTGAGGATTGGGAGGTTATCCTCAGTCATAAAAAAGGACCCCAGCACTCCAGTGTTATATGGGAGATTATCCTCAGTCATAAAAAAGACCCCAACATTCCAGTGTTATATGGGAAATTATCCTCAGTCATAAAAAAGACCCCAACATTCCAGTGTTATATGGGAGATTATCCTCAGTCATAAAAAGGACCCCAGCATTCCAGTGTTATATGGGAGATTATCCTCAGTCATAACAAAGACCCCAACATTCCAGTGTTATATGGGAGATTATCCTCACTCATATAAAAGACCCCAGCACAGGGTCTGGCTGTATCATACACTGACATAACAAACAGTCTAACATAGGCCTCAGGGTCAGCCTGCACCCACACACTGACAGCAGCATGTTCATGCCAAGGCCAGATTAGGTGTGTGGATGGCAAGAGAGGAATTCTAAGCCTTACGTGTCAAAGTGAAATCGTGTTTTCCTTTTGATGTTACATTAGACTGTCAGATTGCCGCTCATAGTGTTGATTGACCAGGAGAAGATGATGGCAGGAGAACAGATGCTCTTGTTTATGATGCAGGAAACGATTTTGCCGGGAGGCCGAGCCTTCATTCCATGGACATGATGACAGAAGGATACAAGGACATCGTCTTTGCCGACTTTTCCCAGACGTGGAAGCTTCAACGGAAAATTACCCTCAGTGCTCTGAGACACTACATGACAGGGTCACACCTTGACAAGGTCGTGCATGAGGTCATGACCAAGGTAGCAGACAGAATGGCAGCAGAGCCGGGGCCTTTTAACCCCCGCCCTTACAACTGTATCCTCATGTTTCACCTCCTTGGTGCCATCTGTTTTGGGGAGGCTAAACCTTATGATGATCTGGAAGTCCACCATCTTGCTGAACTCTTTGATGTCATCAACAAAGAGGTAGGGAATGGATTCTTTGAAGATGTCATTCCCCTTCTGAAGTATTGGCCAACGAAAAAATTTCAGCGGGTTTCTGCCATAATACGTGAGTTTTTTTAATACATCGAGAAAAATGTTGAAAAGCATCGACAGAGCTTTTCACCTGACAAGATTCAAGATGTGACGGACAGCATCTTGTTGGCTAAGAAAGAGGCTGAGCGGGAAGAGAGTGCACAGCTCATGGCCATGTTCACAGACGTCCATGTTCGACAAACCATTGGAGACCTATACTTTGCTGGGGTGGACACGTCACGAATGACCTTGGACTGGGCCATGCTGCACGTGGCTGGACATCCTAAGGTACTGTCCACTCACAGGATACATGTGTACAGACACACAGGCATGCATGCTGTTATGCAAACATGTGTGCTCATTTGTCTCTTTTATGTAGAGGAGCATACAAAATTAGTGGGTTTTGCAGGTAAGTTACAGCCTCTTTAAAACAATCATCAGCAATGATAACATTCACATGAGCTGCCTTGTGGCTGACATAGTGTCTGAGTGTGTGTGTGTGTGTGTGTGTGTGTGTGTGTGTGTGCGTGTGTGTGTGTGTGTGTGTGTGTGCATGTGTGTGTGTGTGTGTGTGTGTGTGTGTGTGTGTTTCAGGCATTAGTTTATTTCATTTTGAACAACTGTGAGAATCTGTCCTTATAAAAAACATGGTCAGATGAGTTACTTTCATTTCTAGATATCAGGAAGAAGAAAACCTGTATATGGATCTTGCCCGTTCACTTCCCTTGAATGGAATGTTGATGCTCAGGGTGTTCTCACTGTTACTGTTTCAGTAATGTCAGATATGTTCTATGGTCATATTCTGCAGATTTTTCTTTACAAGCTCAAAATTTCAATACATAAACTTAATTTTGCTCTGTGACATACTTTCATGCCTATTTTTGTTTTATGATCATAAAAAGTCATAACCCAGTTCTGTTTTTTTTTTTTAAGTTATAACCTGAATGTCCGAATTGGTAAGAGTCAAGGAAGTGATATTTTCAAACAGTTGTATCTCAAGGTGCAAGGAAAGAATTTGAGTGTTCTTTCAGGTAGAATACATTTTGACGCTTTCCATTATCAGGGAAGCAAGGTCTAAAAGTAGCTATCCATCAGGCTTTTAATGCCTGATGCTGATACTTTTCTTGATCATTTGCTACATAATAGATCAATTTCCTCATCAAATGATAGCGTCTGTCCATTGACAGATTCAGAGGCAGGCACAGGCAGAGATTGATGCGGCCACAGGCAAGGAGATGCCCAGGGTAGGACACCGCGATCAGCTGCAATACACACAGGCCGTGCTCCAGGAGACGATGCGGATTTCCTGTGCGGTGCCCATGGCCCTGCCTCACAAGGCATTGTGGGACACCTCTGTGGGAGGATATGATGTGCCCAAGGTAACGTCACTGGGGAAATATATGGCTGGATCAGTTTGTCTTTCAATTCACTTTGGCCCCAGATGTTTAAGCGCTTGGAGCACTTTCTGGTTTCCTTCTCTATTTTTGGTTGCTTTTTTTTTTTAGCAGTAGTGCTTACTGACCCCTCAAAAAAATTATCTTTCTTTTCATATTTTGTTGTTGTTGTTAATTTACACAACCAGAGAATCAATTCTGAACATGTGGGTGGTGACTGGATCAAGCAGTTGTGTTAGTTTCGCAGAGAAAACCACAGTGATGGGAAACATCTGGGTGGGGCATCACCACAATTGATCAGTTCTGTTTGTTTCACTCAGGACACTCTGGTAACAATGGACGTTTAGGATGTAATAGGATGATTGATCACTTCTGTTGGTGTCACACAGAACATCTTGATGCTGATGAACATCTGTGGGGTGATGTCTTGATAAGTCTGATCAGCTTTTTCTTTTTTTTTTTTACCCAGGACACCATGGTGATGGTGAACCTCTGGGCAGTGACCCATGACCCCGGCTGTGGGACGAACCTGACCAGTTCAAACCTGAACGATTTC
>CM065718.1:10688274-10700774 GCA_033310375.1 Conus canariensis | reverse complement strand
AGAGAGTATTTTTCTTGCCATCATAAGGCATTGCATACATTTCATATTTGCACATATTCTTGTTGCTAAAGATCATGAGACTGTATGCACAGAAGGAGGTCTTGATATGATGCTTATATAAAGAAAGTTTTGTTTGTGAAATTTTGGACATTCTTTATCTCCTGTTGTCCTTACCTCATATGTATAAATATATATATGTATAAATAAATAAATATATATATAAGATAATGTTGCTTATAGCCCAGCCGACCGCAAGGGGCCACATCAGGGCTGTCACCACGTTAAAAAAAATATATATATATATATAACATGAGAAGTATTATTTTTCCTTGCCAAATGTATTTTCTGGTTGCTATGGCTGCACAAGTCGTATCCCCACTTTTATGTTTTTGTATTGTCTGACTGAGAATGGGAGAGTACAATAAGATTATCAATATGGGATGAAAATTTTCGTTTTCCAAAAGTTTCCAACACATTTTTCTGGCCATGTGATTTACAATCTTTTCTTGAGTTTTTTAAGTAACCTCTTTTTCTCATCATTATCTGACTGTATTGTACATAAAGAAATTACAAACTCACTGATCTCTGCCATGTCTCTGGCCACACAAGATATATCACACCACCATCTTCACCTCGTCATTTTTCCACTGCTCTTTAAACTCACTAACCTACTCTTCTTCTTTCACTCTGGTCCAACAACTTGTCCTACTGTGTAGAGAAATGATATTTGCCTATGACAGACAGGTTCACTATTTGTGGGGAAAGCAGTAATCTGCAAAGAGATTTAGATAACATCAGATGGGGTTTGGGGGCCAGAATAGCTTAGTTGGTAGAGCGCCGAACTCGTGATCTTGGGGTTGCGAGTTCGAATTTCAGTACAGGGGGATTTTTCCCTCAGAGTTAACATTGGTTCTGACTCCATTCCCCATACAGTCCTTTGAATGAGACTATAAATTGAGGTTCCGTGTGTGAACGCACGCACAACATCTTGCACACGTAAAATCCCATCACCAACTTTCGGAAGAGAAGGCCAGTTTGGCCGTTGGTATGGATGGCACGTTACACATAACATGCACCTTCCCCGACGGTCATACACACAAAACTCCACTGCCTGTCTATAAAGGCAGTGTCCGCAGGAGTATCAGCCTGCATACACAGAAAGAAAGAAAGAAAGAAAGATGGGGTCTGAAAAGTGTGAACTGCAGTTCCATACCTCTGTGTAAAGGTCTACATGATAATAAAGAGAACCTCGAAAACACATGAGAGCGGTCATAGAGGACCACAGAATCTGAGACTTTTTTATGCTGATCAATGAAAATGAGGATGATGAAGATGATGCGACAGAAATACCATTTAGGTGTGAGACTGCGTGACACAGCTGTATCTGCACTACTTTCATCATATATTTGGCATCAGCCAGACCTGAGAAATACAGATACCTGCTGTACTGATCAGGAAATTTGAGCAACACTCACAGAGACACATCCATCAAATGGATGAAACTTGACCATGTGGTCCCAGTCTTCTCCACTGAGCCCGTAGCAAGCTCAAATCTGGGTAGGAGTTGGTCAGAATAGAAAAATCCCACATATAAGTGGCTTGATAGTTATCAACCCCACAATCTCTCTGTGCCAACCATTTTGCCAAAGCGCTGGCATAATGAGTGAACTTGGTGACACAAGTTTTGACAGATTTTCTATGTAGTCTGTGTTGCGATAAACATGATGTGCGATCTGCTACAAAGCTGTTTACTTACTGTAGTCAAATTAACATTAGAAAATTTGTGCTACTGGAATGCAGTTAAACTAATCCCCCAAACAGTGTCTATCCAATGTATTTTTAAAGTTTTTAAGCATTCATGCTTTGTTAATATGAATTAACAGATAAATAATCAGCATTCCTGCTTTTGTGATGTAAAATAATAAATAAATAATTGTTAAGGACAAGCGAGATAGCTTAAAATATTAAGATCCCAATACGATTAGATTTCAATGAAATCAGCAGCCACATTAGCGCGAGATTTTGATGGAAAGAAAGTTCCTTTCCATCAAACATTCAATAAAATTTATTGAAGTATGCCCACGTGCCTGTTTCTTTGGCATTTGTAGAACATTTTTCATGTTTTCTGATTAAATTTGCATTTATCTTTGACAAAACGCAATTTCATGAAAGAAAAAACAAACAAACTAACAACAGCCCTTCAAATTAGTAAATTAATACAGCATATTCATCAGAAATATCCTAATTTTAGAACTGCCCTCCTCCTCAACTACCTCCCCCCCCACAACCCCGCCTCCTTCTTCATTCTTTGTGTCTATCTCAGAGATTGTCACTTTGTGTCAACCGATTATAAAATTTACATTGGAGTGTTCAACAAAAGGGACCTCTAAACTTAATCATGTTTTGCCCCAAAGTCTGCTTGCTGAATGTGTACTTATTTTGATCATATTTAAAACACAGACAATTATTATAAAATATATATATATATATATGGAGAGAGAGAGAGAGAGAGAGAGAGAGAGACATAGATGGATGAATAATTCAAAAGATTTTTTTTTCTTCTTTTTTTGCTGTCCCACCTCTGTGCCACCTCAGTGGCAGTGCACCCACGCCGCTCATTTCGACACCCCATCCACAGCCACAGCCCGGTTGGCCCCGCCGCAGCCCCGGCACCGGCAATCCACAGGGAGCAGCCAATGTCAAGTCGTCAAGAGACAGCCCACCGGAGGAGACACTGCACTGCTGCCGAGTCACTTCGGTGGTGTTCAGTGGCACCTATTCTGATCTAACATAAGCAAGACACCACCTCATAAGCCCCCTACTGACGACAATAATTGCTTAGTCGCCGAGCCAGCGTGAGTTCTCCCTCTGGAGGGTGCCACCACGTCTGACCAACGACAGCCCCCATGGACTTGCCGATACCGGTGACCCCGACAGAACCAAACCAAGGCCACAGATGTGGAGAGGACATCGAAATTGAGGTCACCATGAGAGCAGGGCATGAAGGGCCACAGAATTTGAGACAATTTTTTAATTTTTATGCTGATCGATGAGAATGAAGATGATTAAGATGATGCTACGAATTTCCATTTTGGTCTGAGACTACATGACAGGGGTGTTCTCTACGCTTCCTTTCATAATATATCCCAGCGACAACCAGGCCCGAGAGATACAGGCACCTGCAGTGTTGGTCAGGAAATTTGAACAACACTCTCAGAAACGCATCCATTAAGTGGATGAAACTCGACTGTATGATCCCAGTCTTCCCAACTGAGTCCGCAGCAAACTCAACTCTGGGTAGGAGCCGGTCAGGGCAGAAAAACCCACATGACTGATGGGATTCGAATCCACGACCTCCCAGCCGGGAGTCCGCGACGCTAACCACTTTGCCACGGCAGCTGGTAGTTCAAAAGATTTAGTTCTCCCAAGGGGCAGGGCACCAGTGATCAAGCCAGAAGGCGAAAGCTCCTGTAATGAAGTCCTGGGTGGAGGAACAAGTGGAACATATGAATTGTTATACACACACACACACACACATACACACATGGGTCGGCAGGTCAAATTATGAACAAACACTTTTCATTTCGCAATTGTTATATTTCAGACATAACAACATTTTCTTTTCTTTATGCCATCGGACTTTTGGTTACTTGAGAACCTAAAATCCATCTAGTCTTAAGTTCAAGTTGATCTTTCTTGCCTGAACTTCAGGGAAATTTTTAGCTAACGCTTCATTTACGATGAGATTATGAAAGTATGAATCCATGCATTTCAGAGACACAGGAAGGTACTTGTCACTTGTAACTTGATTTGGTCCTTACACCAAGATAGTCAGCTTGAATCATGCTCATACTAGTGATTTCAACAAAATCTCATTATTTAAGAAAACAAGTGATCACAAAAACACTGCGATCTATGCAAAAAAGAACCAAACAAAATGGGTTATGCACACACACACTCACAATCTGGAGAAGGCTTACATCTTGCATGAACACAAGCTCCAGACTGCGCACGAGACAAAGTACCTATGCATGTACATTGCTCCTGTCTTGATGTGAGATGTCCATGTCAACAACATGGTGACCAAGGCTTCCTGAGAGGAACTTAAAGATATGAAATAGGAAAGCCAAAAACTGCACACACTGCCCAAATCTGACCATAACTGGAATATTCAAGTCCTCTCTGGGATTTCCTCACCAGCAACAGTACTGATTGTGTCGAAAGAGCGAACATGGAGGAAGAAAGAAATTACAAAACAGATTCTATGTGTTTCTATCTATTCGGTCTTCATCAGATTGGACAAACAACATTCAAAACAATGGGAACAAAGAATGAATAAACAGTCACTAATCTCTTTGAATTTGGTGCATAATGTGGGGGTAGGTGAAAGACTAAAACAACAGAAAGTAACTGAAGTGAAGAGGGAAGAGGCTGGAGGGTTTTTGTTTGGTTGGTTGTTTGTCTGTTGTTGTTGTTGTTGTTGTTTTTGTTTTGTTTTTTTTGGGGGAGCACTTGACCAACGGTCTGCTGCCCCAAAATGCAGCAAACCGTCTTATTGAGAAGGAAAACACACACACACACACACACACACACAGTATGGACCATTCAAAGAGCTGAAAACATTTCTTGTCATTTATTCAACGATTCATAACAACATTGAAAATAAACAATGCATTTTATTCATGATGGTCACTTTCACCACCGACGAAACCAGCTTGTTGGTGTTGGTGTATGTCAATGTAACCACTTGGGTGATGGGATTCGAGAAGACAGGACCGACAGTACCTTCAGGGTACAGTTTACACTTTTAAGGTACATCATAATGGTATCCGAGTACTCATGTTCTACAGGTACAAGAGCACCAACACGTATGTAAACCTGTCGCGGTCAAATTCGTTGCTCAGTCAAATTCGTTGCCTGGCATACCAGCTTAGGTTGCTGGTATACCAACTTAGCCAAGAATGACGTCATAATGTGTAGTTGCGACACCCCCTCCTAGACTGGATCGAGGACTTTCTGACTGACCGAAGACAGAGGGTGAGGGTAGGGTCGGCGTACTCTTCGGACAAACCAGTTTTAAGTGGCATCCCACAGGGAAGCATTCTAGGCCCAGTCCTTTTTACTATATTTATTAATGACTTACCGGACGTGATATCGAGTACGTGTAAAATTTTTGCCGACGATACGAAGATTTACGGTGACTCTGTCAATTATCCGGATATACAAAAGGGCCTTGACAACGTGCAGGAGTGGTCACATAAGTGGAACTTATAATTCAATGTCCAAAGTGCAAGGTTATGCACATAGGTAAAAAAAATCCAAAAACTGTCTACACAATGAAATTAGGAGACTCAAATGAAACGATCCAAAAATGCTCAGAGGAAAAAGACCTTGGTGTTACCTTTGACTGCGATCTTAGTTTTGACCCACACATACAAAAAGCGATCTGTAAAGCCAACCAAATGATTGGGTTGATTAGACGATCTTTCTCCTTTATTGATAGAGACATATTTCTGAAACTGTACAAAGCACTTATCAGACCACATGTAGAGTACGGAAATGTTATATGGTACCCACTGCTTAAGAGACAATCGGTGTCAGTAGAAAAGGTCCAGAGAAGAGCGACTAAGTTATTACCAGAATGCAGAGACATGACTTATGCAGATAGGCTAAGATATCTTGAGTTACCATCTCTAAAAGCCAGAAGGGTAAGAGGGGACCTGATCCAAGTATATAAAATATTTCACCAAGTGGACGATATTGATTTTAACTCTTTATTCCAAGTGAGTAAGTCTGATATCACAAGAGGCAATGAAGGCAAATTGTTTGTTCGTTTTTCTAATACTAATCTAAGGAGAAATTCGTTTGCTATCAGAGTAGTTAGCAGATGGAATTCTCTTTCGACTAACATTAAACTCACTGACACACTTAACAACTTTAAAAGCCTCCTTGATGCAGATGTACGTTTTAAAGACATAGAATTTGATTTTGATGACTGAGACTTTTCTCATACCAATATATATATATATATATATGTAACCGTAACACGCTGTGATTTACACCCCTTGAGCAATACTGACATAATAAATTGATGGAGCACAAGAAAGCCGTGAGGCTATACAAGCTCCTACCTACCTACCTACCTACCAAGATCCCATCCGCTTAGGGGAGAAGAAGAATGGCGATAAGCCAAGGCTCCTGAAAATGACAATGATAACTGAGGAAAAGAAAAGAGAAATCTTGAAAACGGCAAGAAAGTTGAATGCAAATGTGCGCCATGAGGACAAGATATTCATTAATCAAGATACCACTGTTAAGCAGAGAGAGGAAGGAAAGAAACTGAGAGAGGAGCTGAAGAGAAGAAAAGCAGACGGAGAAGAAAATCGTGCCATTAGAAATGGACGGATTGTGATACTGAAGCAGAAGAAGGAAAACAAATTGGATCCAAAACGCAGACACCCAGCCCTAAGACAAGAGAATGATTCCGATGACGATGAAAATGAGAACCTGCTCAGAGCGGTGACAGATGCACAGGGTAAGGAAAACAGGGAAAAGCCAAGGAAACAAACACAAGGTGATGATTTGGATGATGACGGTGATGAGAACCTACTTGGGGCGACTGGTGGGACTCCCCCACTCGGCTCTGCTGAGGAGGGGAACCAGAGGCAATGACTCAATAGTCAACGTGTACATAGTGTAAACAATGTAGATGGATGTCAAAGTCAGAGTGTAAATAGAAAGCTGCGAAAGAAAGAGAGAGCGAAAGAAAGAAGGAAATCAAAAAGGAAAAATAAGGTGAGTAATTTCAAAGTCCTTTATTCAAATTGCGATTATGGTATCCTCAATAAAAAAAAAGATGAACTGAACAGTAGAATTGCTTTAGACCAACCATGTATTATTGCAATGACAGAGGTCACTAAAAAAAAATGACCCCAACGTACCATTATCTGATTACCTGTTGAATGACCAATATGATATGTTTATGAACAAAAACCCCCATCGAGGAGTAGCACTTTACATTGATAAGAGACTAAATGCTAGGGAATGTGAGGAATTTGATACTCTGGGATACCATGAAAGTGTGTGGTGCACAATCCGCACAATAAATGATGGAAATGTCTTTATTGGTTGTTTATATCACAGCCCAAACACATCTGATGAGGACAATGACAAGAAACTTTTTGACATGCTTGAGTCAGATTTAATATTAAAGTATGATAAAGTATGCGTCATGGGTGACTTCAATTTTCTGTTTGTAAGATGGGATGGAAATTTCTCAGGTGATAAAGGGGAAGAAATTAAAATGAGGCTACAAGATGCTTTCCTCATCCAACAGGTGAAGCAGTACACAAGGAGGAGAGTAAACCAGAACCCTACCTTGGACGACTGGGTGCTAATTAATGATGAAACCCTGATTTCAGAGGTTGAACACCAAGATCCATTTGGCAACAGTGACCATGACGTCTTAGTTTTTGAGTTGAATGTGAACTATGAATCGAATGAGGAACAATGCAAGTATGTGTACAATCTTAAGAGGGGTGACTATAATAAATTGAGAGAGTTTCTAAGAGAAAAAGACTGGTCATCTTTGCCTGAGAATGAGGTAGAAGATATGTGGCAAAAATTCAAAAGTGTCCTCCGGGAGGGAATGGAGAAATGCATACCCAAGGTGAAAATGCGCAAAAAGAAAAAGTTGATACCTATGTGGATGAGTAAGAAAACAATGAGAATAATTAAGAAAAAGCACAAATTATTTAAACGATATTTGAACACCAAATCTGGTCAACATTATCTCAGTTACATAAAGGAATGGAATCTATGTACAAAAATGCTAAAAAGAGACAGAAAGAGGTATGAAAAGGAAATTGCTAAGGAGTGCAAAACCAATCCCAAGAAATTTTGGAAATATATCCAGGAGAGGCTTAAAAACAATACTGGTATCAGCACTTTGAAAAAAGAAGATGGCTCCATGGCTACAGCTGATGCTGAAAAGGCTGATGTTTTGAATAAATTCTTTTCAAGTGTATTTACGCGTGAAGATGTGAGCAATGTACCTAACTTAAGCGAATGTTCTTATTCAAATGGTGTATCAGTTAGTGACATTAGGGTTACCAGCGAAGCGGTAAAACAGAAACTGAAAGAGCTCAAACCAGATAAAGCACAGGGTCCAGATGCTATTCCTCCACAAGTATTACGTGAAGTGTGCAATGAAATAGCCAGCCCTCTCTGTCTTCTGTTCAACACATCTATCGGGATTGGAATTTTACCCGAGGACTGGAAGACGGCCGAGGTGACGGCAATATTCAAAAAGGGAGGTAAATCAGATCCAGGAAACTATCGCCCAGTTTCACTTACCTGTGTATTATGCAAAGTATTAGAAAGCCTAGCGAGAGATACTATCGTTTCACACTTCACTGATAATGGACTCTATGCTGATTGCCAGCACGGTTTTAGGAAGAAAAGGTCATGTGTGACGCAGTTACTACAAGTTATGGAAAGGCTTACATTTTATTTGGATGAAGGGGAACCTGTAGATATCATTTATCTTGACTTTAAAAAAGCTTTTGACTCAGTCCCACACGAAAGGTTACTTACCAAACTCGCTGCTTATGGTGTATGTGGTTCCATTTTGAAATGGGCTAGTAGTTTCCTTAAAGGACGCACACAGAGAGTGAGGGTAGGTGATGCTAAGTCCGAAAAAGCAGAAGTACTGAGTGGTATACCCCAGGGTAGCATATTCTCTTTACTGTTTTCATAAACGATATGCCCTCTACATGGCAGAGTATGTGCCACATCTTCGCTGACGATACCAAAATAATGAACACTGCAAAGGAAAACACCACCATCCAAAATGATATCAACAAACTACAAGAGTGGTCAGAGACCTGGTGCTTATTTTTCAATGTGTCAAAGTGTCATGTTCTACATATGGGGAATAAAAATCCTGTAAATGAGTACGAAATGAAGCTGGGTAATAATGTTCAAAAGATTGCAAGATGCAACGAAGAAAAAGATTTGAGTGTTACGTTTGATGAAAGCCTTGATTTTGACCCGCACATAAACCGAATTGTTGGTAAGGCAAACCAAGTATTAGGAATGGTAAGGAGAGCCTTCACATTTTTAGACAAAGATATTTTCACTACATTAACAAGTCCATTGTGAGACCGCATCTGGAATATATGCAAATGTTATCTGGTGTCCTGCAAACCTAAAGAGGCAATCCATCCTGATCGAAAGAGTTCAGAGGCGTGTAACTAGACTGCTGAAGGAATGCAAAGAAATGAACTATTGTGATCGACTAAAATTTTTGAACCTACATTCACTGAAGGGTAGACGACAACGAGGTGATCTTATACAGATGTTTAAAATTTTCCACGGATATGATGATGTTGACTTGCACTCTTTGTTTTCCTATGCACCTGTGAATGTTACTAGGAACTCTGCAGGAAAACTCTTTGTAATGCATGCCAGAACTAACAAGCGCAAATTCTCACTTTCTTTCAGAGTTGTTAACCCCTGGAATGCACTACCTTCATCAGTTAAATTTGCAAAATCTGTGAATGAGTTCAAGAACCTGATCGACAAACTGCCCCAGCTAGAAGATCTATTTTATGGCTATGACGAGTAGAAACCCCATTAGGTACGACCAATCTAGATAAAAATAACCAGAATCAAACCATGAGGGGACAAATATTAGACCTCGCGGTCTAGGCGCACCCAAACGCCATCCCTATTACTACTACTACTACTACTGCTACAACTAGTGCCAGTCAGGAATTCCTTTCAAGCAACAATGCCAGGGGCGTGCCTTCAAACTTAGCATTCTTTAATTAAAGGGGGGCTGAAAAAATATAGTTTTAGTTCAGGATATCCCATATTTAAACAAAGTGGAGCTGATCAAGATTTTGCTCTGGGCGGAGCTATCCCCCGGGGACGTCATGACTGGCCTGGATAGAGGCGTGAAAATTGGTTAAATCGCTTTTAAAGCAAACTGAGCTCAGCTTATTTGTTTTCTCCTCCTTTAGCCCCCCCCCCCCCCCCCCCTCTTCTTTCTTTTCATTTCTGCCAACAGCATAAAATACTCCGTCAATGACCTAGTTTAGAGCCCCTCCCCCCCCCCCCCCCCCCCCTTCTAGTTCACCTTGTACGACTGTTTACATCATCAATTGTGGCTCACGAAGACAGAATGGCGTCTCCGTGTGCTGTTGTCATTTTGCTTGTGAGAATACGAATCAAAGACATCGACCTTAAGGGCAGCCTCTATACTAGACATTGCCCTCAAAACATGGAGATTGTCAGGACATGTACAAACAAAATGAAAATTGCAACATTGCCAATTATGTGCCATAATCTACATCTCTAGAAAAAAAAAATAGGTCAGTCTGGATTGTTACCAACTTTGAGTCCTCCCATTCTCCCACTTCACTCAAATGATGTATAGGCATGCCCGTTTTTTTTTTTTTTTTTTTTTTTTTATCAAACATTAAGAAATTTGTATGTGGATTCTTCTTGGTCGGAATATCATGTTTTGAATATGAAAGGGCAATCATGGAGGTATTTAGAATGAAGTACCGTTTTAACAGAACAGAGCAGGACAACTGCAATTCTCCTTACATCCAAGTCACAAAATGGAGCCAACATACTGGCAAGCGAAACCAACAGTCTGCCCTCAAACCATCACTGTTGCATCCCAGGTAATTTGTTCGTTATTGTTCTGGAAATTCTCTGTCTCTGTCTCTCTCTCTCTCTCTCTCTCTCTCTCTCTCTCTCTCTCGCTCGCTCGCTCAAGCATCCACAGGCACACATGTATGTGCATGCATGTGTCCATCCTCTATCCCCACCCCCTCTTTCCCCATACGTGTACACACACACATGCATGAACAGACACAAGTGCATTGGCATAGTTTGTACACTCAAAAAAACACACATGAACACATGCAGATGAGATCCTCTTGACATTTTCCACCCCTCCGCAATACACACACCCAGCCCCCTCCCCACCTTTTACTCCCTTCCCTCTCCCATACACATCTTTTAAAGTATCCTGGAGTTTGAATGTGTATAGGTATAGCTGCAAGTTGTCAGATTTCATTGTTAATTTGAAATTAATGTTTTTATATCTTGGCCAAGTTTGTGTGCTATGACAATCATTCATGGTCTATGCATATGTACTGAGAATGTTTCTGTTCCTGGTGTGTGTGTGTGTGTGTGTGTGTGTGTGTGTGTTGTGTGTGAGGAAGAGCTGGGAGGGAAAGGAGGATGTATGAGACGAGAGAGAAGGACGAGGAAGACTGGGAGTGTGTGTGTGTGTATGTGTGTGTGTGTGTGTGCGCGCTCGCATTCTTTTATCCAAACAATGCCGTCATTGCGTCATTCCTTTATAGTGACCTCCAACCCCGGCCATGTCGGACATCCTGACAGCCGTACAGAACTCCTGGCAACACACTGTCACCACCATCAGAGAGGTCAGCGCCAGAGCCCCTGGCACTCCCTTGACCCAAGCTCTGGTTGTCGGATCCCTGGTGGGGTTCGTGACATACCGTCTGATGAAGAAGGCTACCATCTTCCCCCAGGACCTTGGCCGTTACCGCTGCTTGGCAACCTCTTACTGACGAGCAGCAAGGAGGAGCACTTCTATGTCACACTGGACCACTTGGCCAGAGAGAAGTACGGCCCTGTCATCTCTGTCTACTTTGGTCCCATGCTCTGCATCGTTCTCAATGATTTGGACACCATCACTGAGGCTCTCGTACAGAAAGGTGGGTCTGACCGTGTGGTGGGTTTCAGTTTAATCAAGAAGGTGTAATGTATGCGGCGGACTAATCCATATACATCTGCTAGGCTTTGAGACCACAGTATGCAGGGTGGCTGTTGTTGTTGTTGTTGTTGTCGTACCCTGGCTAAAAGACTCCAGGGATCATCCGAACAGCCGAAGTACTTGAACACTATGGATCAAATGCATCAGCTGGGGACGAGAACATTTCGTGTGTGACCGTTTTTAATTACCCCTCCACATGGGCAGCCACACTCTGACTCTCCAAGACTGATAATGTTATGCTAGGAGCTTGTCACAACTGAAGACAATCCCCGCATAACTGTGCAGAGCATAACAACATTTTGATGTAGCCTTGGTGTTGTAGCCTATGTCAATTGGCCTGACACAGCCTTAAGCCAAGGCGGGTATGCAGGGTTTACTGCTGGTGGATAAATTAGTAACTAGGATGAAAGGATTTAAGGTGAATGTCTCATGGATGTGATTTAGATGTCTGACCTGTACATTAGCCCAGTGCGCTAGTCAGACCTTGGGTATCTGCCTGACATTGACTGTGCCACTATTATAGTTGTAGGTGTGTGTTTGCATGTGTGTGTACACGCGCACATGTATGTGTGCATGAGTGGATGGGCCTCTGTGTACGTGTGTGCCAGTGATGAACACAGTGTGTATGTTAGTGTGAGCACTCATGTGCATGTGTATGCACGTGTGATCTATGAGCTTGTGA
>CM065718.1:10620774-10685774 GCA_033310375.1 Conus canariensis | reverse complement strand
TACATGCACACGTACACACACACACCGAGTCTAACAGAGGCAGATTCCTTCTTCACTGTTGCTGAGCATTCTTACTCGGGGTTCAATACCCACCCCTCCCACCTCAGCTTTCTCCCTCTGTCTTCCTTACCTGAAAAGTTTAGATCCCATCCACCATCAAAGGCTTCGATTCTGTCTGGGTGCCTTCTACATCACCCCTGTTTATAGCCTGTATGCTAAGGCAGGAGAACTATCCCTCTTGAACCGTCAGCCGAAACTTACCTTAGGCTACTGTTTGAATATCTCTTCTGAATCCCCAAATGCTGCATATGACTCTGTTTTTGACCCCAAGTTCCAAAAGAAATTTGATGACCACCCTCGTTACATTCCAACCTAGGGAATTTGTATTCTTCCAGAATTGAACAATGCAGAAATAGACCTTGGAGTAGTTGGTGATTTATCCAAGTTTCCTGATAACCCAACATAGACCTTTCTTCCCTCCTGAGATCCGGTTTGATTTAGCCTTACACCAGAAAGATACTACGAGCTCCTTGGCGTATAAGTCTTTATTGACAAACTGTGTTTGAAGTTTTGATCCTTCAAAAGAATTTTCACTGACGGTTCCAAATCTGGGGAGGAAGTTGCCTCTGCTGTGTATTGTGCAACAGGTCCTTCTCAGAGATGCTCAAAACACATTCCCACTGACAGCTCCATCTACACTGCTGAGTTGACAGCCTTAACCCTGGCTCATGAACTGGTCTCTTAATCGAAACATAAAGTTTCCTAATTTTGTCAGACTTCCTTTCTGCTTTAGAGGCCATTGCCAGCCGTAACCTCAAGCACACTCAACTGCTGCAGTTATTCCAGCTGTACACTTCTCTGAACTCAGATGGATTTTTGCTTGGGTTCCCAGCCATGTGGGCATTCGTGGCAATGAGGGGGTTGATGAACTTGCCAAGAGACACAAAGAAAGAGTTGAGCAGATTGTCTATCCCTCACACTGATCTGAAACCCAGAGCCCAGGCGTTTGTCAAAGACCTTTGGCAAGGGGAATGGAACTTGCAGACGGATAACAAGCTATTCAAAATCCTAAAATCTTAAAAAGAAAGGGTATTAGTTCTGCAAGACAATACAGACAAACAGATTACAGGACAAAATTCAATGCATTTTGACCTCTTGGGTCTTTTTCACCAACCACTTATCTTCTCATATTCGGCACAAAATGGGTGATGGATGAAAAAGTGAGAAGATAAGTGGTTGCTTGTTCTTTGTTTTCATTGTCTTAAATGTTGTTGTTTTTTTGGAGGGGGGAGGGGGGGGGTTGCCTGAAGAAGACCAAGAGGTTGAAATACATTGTGTTTTGTCCTGTAATCTGTTCATCTGAATCGTCTAGCGGAACTAATACCCTTTCTTTTTAAAATTTGCTTCAATTTCCACCCTCAGTGAAAGAGTGTTTACCATGTTCCCGAGGCAGCCGTAAAGAAGAAACAGGCTTGTGCTGTCTGCATACAGACCACTCCTTTTACACTAATTCTTACCTTTTAAAAGGTGAAGAAGCTCCATGGTACATTCCATGTCATGTACCACCCATAGTGAGACATAAACATGAAAATCCCATCACCAACTTTTGGAAGAGAAGGCCTGTTTGGCCGTTGGTATGGATGATAGCAACTATGCTGTGTGAGAAATAGAAAGAATGAATAAAGTGAGGATTCTGAGTGAATGATATTGACTGGATTACACAGGAAATGACTGAAGCAAGTGCCGGTAGGCAGCTTTTGAGTCAGCACTACCCAGGTAGGCAGCCTGTTGCGTGCACAAGATTGTGGATTGTCAGCGTCTAGAACATTTGCCAAGGCGCTTATGAATTCTATGATGTTATTATTATTATTATTATAACTGAGATGTTGAAAAGTTAGTTTGTGACATAATTTGTTTTGCGTGACATAAGTGACCTCGTCTCTTATTATTTGCATCCATGTCTTATTTCCCATGGTAAGCACTCACTCGTGAGCATTCTGTCATTTCGGCAGCAATGTAAGATTAATGATGCATTGCCAAAGTGTTTGAAAAGGTGTCTTTCTCCTGTGTGAGTTTCACTTGCTTAATTCACCATGAGTGATAGACCTGTATAGCTTTACTTACTCAGTTTAACAAGATATCTGTATTTATATTTGGCCCATATTAATTCTATATCTGGTAAGAAATTGATTTGGTTGCTCTTCTGTTCGGTATAAATTGTGTTAAAAGGTCTGATCTTTATACTGTATAACTTATTATTTTAAGATATTTGCAAAAGTAATATCTTGTAATGTATCTTTATCAGTATATAAAGGATTAATTGTTAAGTGGTCAGAATTTAAAAGAAAATGTCAATTTTGTACCATTGAAAACATGTCTGAACAAGTTAATCACCAATTTATGCCATTGCCAGTCATTGCCATCTTCACTCAGCAGAGAGCTGGAAAGGTCTGGTTACTGTTATTAATCATTCTGCAAAATGCAGTCTTGTTAGCATAAACACTTTACAGCAGACAGCATGAAAACCTTGTTCAGAGATGTCCCACCTGATCTTTGAATTTCTGTAAGAGATCAACTTTTTTCATCTGATCTAAGATGTTATGGAAGAGATTTTTAAGGAAATTTCCGGTGTGTTTTTAGAAGGTGTGTTTCAAAGGGCTGTGTGAATGAGTTCGGTTTTTTTTCAATGAGTTGTGAGCTGACTTCAACGCAGTGACAGCCCTGGTATGGCCCTTTGCGGTTGGCTGGGCTGGCTGTAAGCAACATTATCTCTCTCCTTGTCTTCACGCAGCAGAGAGCTGGAAAGGTCTGACTACTGTTATTAATCATTCTGCAAAATGCAGTCTTGCCAGCATAAACACTTTACAGCAGACTTCATGAAAACCTTGTTCAGAGATGTCCCGCCTGATCTTTGAATTTTTTTTATAAGAAATCAACATCTATAATTTGATCTAAGATTTTGTGGAAGAAGGATTTTCAAGGAAATTTCCAGTATGTTTTTAGAAGGTGTATTTCAAAGGGCTGTGTGAATGATTTTTTTTTGTTTTGTTTTGTTTGTTTCTTTTTAATGACTTGTGAGTTGACTTCAACGCAGTGACAACCTTTTGTGGTTGGCTGGGCTATAAGCAACATCATCTCTCATCTTGTCCTGCTAGTACTTGTAACTGCTGAGAAAATGCAATGTTAACAGTGTACCATGGACACACACCCATACACAAAAGCACAGACACGCATACACAGTCGAAACAGCACGACAACATAATCTCACTGGTTTACACAATCATGCGAGTCAAAACTGCCTTTGTCAGTCTGAGATGACCGAATCCAGTGTCTCATGTTTCAGTGACAGTTTTGTTGTGGGGCACGCAGGTTCAGAGGCGGGCACAAGCAGAGATAGATGCAGCCACGGGCACAGATTTACCGGGAGTGCAGCACAGAGACAAACTACACTACACGCAGGCTGTGTTGTATGAGGTCATGAGACTGGATGGGGTCGCTCCAACTGCAGTTCCTCACAAGTCTTTGTGCGATACTACCATTGGTAGATATGATGTTCCCAAGGTAACTGTCTAGTTTTTTTATGCTCATCTCTTCTCTCTGATGAGCATGTGTGTGTGTGTGTGTGTGTGTGTGTGTGTGTGTGTGTGTGTGTGTGTGTATGTGTGCGTGCGTGCTTGCATGCCTGCATGCAAGCAGGTGAGTGTGTGTGTTGGTTTGTGCGTGTGCTTGTGTGTGTGTGTGTGTGTGTGTGTGTGTGTGTGTGTGTGTGTGTGTGTGCGTTGTCCTGTCTCTCCTGCCCTCCCAGTGGCGTCGTTATCACTCCTTTCTTTCAAGCTCTGCTGCACACAGCTACACACAGGATATGTGTCCCTTTTCACATATGTGCATGGAATAGCTTTAGTACACAGGATGCTTATAGCTTAAGCACACAGGATCTGTGTCCCTTTTCACATATGTGCATGGAATAGCTTTAGTACACAGGATGTGTGTCCCTTTTCACAGATGTGCATGGAATAGCTTTAGTACACAGGATGTGTGTCCCTTTTCACAGATGTGCATGGAATAGCTTTAATACACAAGTTGTGTGTCCCTTTTCACAGATGTGCATGGAATAGCTTAAGTACACAGGATGTGTGTCCCTTTTCACAGATGTGCATGGAATAGCTTTAGTACACAGGATGTGTGTCCCTTTTCACAGATGTGCATGGAATAGCTTTAGTACACAGGATGTGTGTCCCTTTTCACAGATGTGCATGGAATAGCTTTAGTACACAAGTTGTGTGTCCCTTTTCACAGATGTGCATGGAATAGCTTAAGTACACAGGATGTGTGTCCCTTTTCACAGATGTGCATGGAATAGCTTTAGTACACAGGATGTGTGTCCCTTTTCACAGATGTGCATGGAATAGCTTTAATACACAGGATGTGCGTCCCTTTTCACAGATGTGCATGGAATAGCTTTAGTACACAAGTTGTATGTCCCTTTTCACAGATGTGCATGGAATAGCTTTAGTACACAAGTTGTGTGTCCCTTTTCACAGATGTGCATAGAATAGCTTAAGCACACAAGTTGTGTGTCCCTTTTCACAGATGTGCATGGAATAGCTTTAGTACACAGGATGTGTGTCCCTTTTCACAGATGTGCATGGAATGGCTTAAGCACACAGGATGTGTGTCCCTTTTCACAGATGTGCATGGAATAGCTTTAGTACACAGGATGTGTGTCCCTTTTCACAGATGTGCATGGAATAGCTTAAGTACACAGGATGTGTGTCCCTTTTCACAGATGTGCATGGAATAGCTTTAGTACACAGGATGTGTGTCCCTTTTCACAGATGTGCATGGAATAGCTTAAGCACACAGGATGTGCGTCCCTTTTCGCAGATGTGCATGGAATAGCTTTAGTACACAGGATGCTTATAGCTTAAGCACACAGGATATGTGTCCCTTTTCGCAGATGTGCATGGAATAGCTTTAGTACACAGGATGCGTGTCCCTTTTCACAGATGTGCATGGAATAGCTTTAGTACACAGGATGCGTGTCCCTTTTCACAGATGTGCATGGAATAGCTTTAGTACACAGGATGCGTGTCCCTTTTCACAGATGTGCATGGAATAGCTTTAGTACACAGGATGTGTGTCCCTTTTCACAGATGTGCATGGAATAGCTTTAGTACAGAGAATGCATCTCTTCTCTCTGATGTGCATCGAATAGCTAAAGTACACAGGATGTGTGTCCCTTTTCACAGATATGCATGGAATAGTTTTAGTACAGAGAATGCGTCTGTTCTCTGTTTAGCATCAAATAGCTTAAGTACACAGGATGTGTGTCCCTTTTCACAGATGTGCATGGAATAGCTTTAGTACAGAGAGTGCGTCTCTGTTCTCTGTTGAGCATCGAATAGCTTAAGTACACAGGATGTGTGTCCCTTTTCACAGATGTGCATGGAATAGCTGAAGTACACAGGATGTGTGTCCCTTTTCACAGATGTGCATGGAATAGCTTAAGTACACAGGATGTATGTCCCTTTTCACAGATGTGCATGGAATAGCTTAAGCACACAGGATGTGTGTCCCTTTTCACAGATGTGCATGGAATAGCTTAAGCACACAGGATATGTGTCCCTTTTCACAGATGTGCATGGAATAGCTTAAGCACACAGGATATGTGTCCCTTTTCACAGATGTGCATGGAATAGCTTTAGTACACAGGATATGTGTCCCTTTTCACAGATGTGCATGGAATAGTTTTAGTACAGATGATGCATCTCTGTTCTCTGATGAGCATCTCAGGTGTGCAAGGAACAGCTTAGAGGATATGTGTCCCCTTTCTCAGATGTGCATGAAGTAGTGAAAGAGCACAGAATGTGTGTCTCTTTGTATTAGTAATGCAGGGAATGTCTTAAATACACAGGATGTGTGTCCCATTTCACATATTATATGCATGGAATAGCTTTAGTGCAAAGGATGCATCTCTTTTCTCTAATGAGCATCGAATAGCTTAAGTACACGGGATGTGTGTCCCTTTTCTCAGATGTGCATGAAATAGTGAAAGTGCACAGAATGTGTGTCTGTTTGTCTCAGATGTGCATGGAACAGCCTGAATGCGTAGGAGGGTGTGTCCCATTTCTCAGGTGTGCAGGTAGTAGTTTAAGTGCACAGCATGTGTGTCCTTTTTCTCAGAGAGTTACTCAGGGACTCAGGATGTAGGTTCCTTTGTCTCAGATGTGCAGAGAATGGCTTAAGTACACAGGATGTGTATCCTTGTCGCAGTTCAGCGGTGAATAGCTAAAACACACAGGGTATGTGTCCATGTTCTGAACTGTGCAGGGATGAGCAAGGATGTGCATTCCTTTGTCTCAGATGTGCATGGGATAGCTTCAACACACAGGACGTGTGTCCCTTTTCTTAGTTTTGCAGTGAATAGCATAATGTACACAGAATGTGTGTCCTTAAACCTTAAAGTACACCTTAACCTTAAAGTAAAAACCTTAAAGTACACAGGATGAGTGTCCCTTTTCTAAATGTGGGGGGACTACCTCAAATACACATGGCGTGTGTCCTGTTTTTCTCGGATGTGCATGGAATAGCTTCAGAACCCAGGACATAAGTCCTTTTCTCAGATGTGCAGGGAACAGCTTAAGTGCACAGGATATGAGTCTCTTTATCTCTGATTTGCAAAGTGCAGGTTCAGTATACAGATCTGTGTCACTTTCCTCAGATGTGCATGGAATGGCTGAAGTACAGAAGACAAGTGTCCGTTGTCTCTCATGTGCAGGGAATGTCTGAAGTACGCATGATGTGCCTCCCTTTTCTCAATATGCAGGGTGCACGGTACACAGGATATACGGCCCTTGTCTCAGACATGCAGGAAATAGCTGGAGTACACAGGATTTGTGTTCCTTTTCTCAGATGTGTGGGGAATGGGTGAATTGCGCAGGATTTGTGTCCCTTTGTCTCAAAGGTGGAGGGGAATAGCTTGAGGACATAGCATGAGTCTTCCTTTTTGTTGTTGTTGTTTTTTTGTTTGTTTAGGTACCACTTTTATTTTCATGTTCCCAGAATGAAGAAATGATCTTCTTTGGAGGTGAGGTGAGGGAGGTGGGTGGAGTATGGAGATGGTGAGGGGAGGAAAGGAGCCGAAATCATTCATCTTCATTTTTTTCATAAATCATAATGGAGAGAGTGCAGTTACTCAGAGGTGCCGAGGTTGAAGAGGACTCTGTCCACCATGTGGTCCTTGCCCAACAACTCGCCCTTTTCAGGCTCAGAACAGGCCAAAACCAACTCCTCTTTGCAGAATCCAGATCTCCAAAATGGATGAAAGGCCGTGTGATACTGGCCCACTAACCCCCAAGCAATTGTTTTCCAGTTCTGTTCTACTTCGCAGGATGCATATGGTGAGGATCAGGGACATACATCCAGGACAGAACGAAACTTGACTCACCCTTCATTCTTCATGTTCTCTCCTTGTGTGCAGTCGTAAAACACTAAGAGCTCTCGTCAGAGAGATTAGTGGGCCAGGCTGGCCACATGGGTAAGACTTCAGACCTTTGGTCAAAGACCTGGGGTTTGATTCCCACCTGAGAGGGCCAGGGTGAAAGAGATTTTCTCTGTGGAGTTGACGTCTGTGCAGACTCCAGTCCTCTTCTGGTCTTTTGGATGAGACTTTGGACTGAGGTCCCTAGTGTGAGCGTGTGCATGGAAAATCTCGCATGCACGCTGACTCTTGTTCCGTGTCACTTGGGAGAAAAGTCGGCCATTTTGTGGTAGTGGGATGGATGACAAAAATAAAACACATGTACACTGGCATCATGTGTAGACGGAGTTGCAATTTAACTACATCAACGACGGGATTAAGAACGGTTGCATATGGATTAAGAATGGTTGCACATCGATTAAGAACGGTTGTATATGGATTAAGAACGGTTGTATGTAGATTAAGAACGGTTGTATACGGATTAAGAATGGTTGCATAAGGATTAAGAACGGTTGTATGTGGATTAAGAACAGATGCATATGGATTAAGAACAGCTGCATATGGATTAAGAACAGCTGTTTAAGCAAAAATCTCACCAATGATGGACTCCAGAATTCTAGCGAAAGAATGAAGGAAGCAAGACAGATCAATGTCCTCCAGTATTAGTAATATTATTGTTACTGTTTTTGTTATTGTCATCATCATCATCATCGCTGTCAAAATAAACAAGAAGTCCCTGTGCATGTCTCATTGTGACCTGGCCAGTGCACATAAAGATGACTCGACCATTCACACGTGGGAGGTTCAGTTAATAATATTCTTCAGTGGCCACACACCAAAGCTCAGCTTGATACGGATCAGTACCCCTGTTTTCCATATTTTCACAAGAGAGTGGCTGAAATAATCGAAGGAGATTATGCGCACAGCCTCCCTTGCTTTCTAGTGCATTCCGTGAATGAAGCGGAAAGACGCAGCATAAAGTTCTTGTGAAAAATGTTACTATCCGAAGGAGGTGAAAATGCACAAATGTCAAAGGTACTGGTTTCAATCTTTTTTTTTTTTTGCTCTTTCAAAAGTGAAGGAAAAGGGGGCGGAAAGCAACTGCGTGATGTCTGTATAGATGTAAAATCAGGTCAACATAACAGGTATTCTATTGTTATTGTGATTGTTAAAGGAAGTTGGACAACCAGCAACTGTGTGATGTCTGTATAGATGTAAGGTCAGGTCAACATAACAGGTATTCTATTGTTATTGTGATTGTTAAAGGAAGTTGGACAACCAGCAACTGTGTGATGTCTGTATAGATGTAAAATCAGGTCAACATAACAGGTATTCTATTGTTATTGTGATTGTTGAAGGAAGTTGGACAACCAGCAACTGTGTGATGTCTGTATAGATGTAAAATCAGGTCAACATAACAGGTATTCTATTGTTATTGTGATTGTTGAAGGAAGTTGGACAACCAGCAACTGTGTGATGTCTGTATAGATGTAAAATCAGGTCAACATAACAGGTATTCTATTGTTATTGTGATTGTTGAAGGAAGTTGGACAACCAGCAACTGTGTGATGTCTGTATAGATGTAAGGTCAGTCCAACAAAACAACAATTTTGTTGTTATTGTGATTGTTCATAGAGGTGAGAGAAACAGCAACGGTTTGATGTCTGTATAAATATAAAACCAGGTCAGCATAACAGTTATTTTATTGTTATTGTGATCGTTGAAGGAAGTGGAGAAAACAGTAAGTGTGTGATGTCTATATAGCTAGATGTAAAATCAGGCCAACAAAGCAGTTGTTTATTATTTGTTGTGGTTGCAGTTGTTATCATTGCTACATGTGATCCTCCCAGGGCTCCATGGTGATGGTGAACATCTGGGCGGTGATGCACGATCCTCGTCTCTGGGACCAGCCGCACATGTTTAGACCTGAACGTTTCCTTGACGATCAAGGTGCTTGTTTTTTGTTTTTTTGTTTTTTTTTAACTGGAATATGTATGTGTATTTGTGAGTGTGTTCGTGTCATGGAGTGTGTGTGTGTGCGTGTGTGTGTGTGTGTATGTGTGTATGTGTGTGTGTGTGTGTGTTCGTGTGATTTATTTCAGAGAGAGAGTGTGTGTATGAGTGTGTGTGTGTGTGTGAGTATGTCTTATGTATGTGAGCATAGTCTTGTGTCATATGAATGATATTTTGGTGCCATGCATGTGTGTGAACATTAATGTCATGTGTATATGAACATTATTGTGTGTATATAAAGATTAGTGTCAGGTTTGTACAAGAACAATAATGTCATGTGTGTATGTAACCAGTAGAATCATGTATGAATGTCAATATTAATGTCATGTGTGTATGTGAACAGTGATGTCATGTGTATTGTTGTCATGTATGAACAGAAACTGTTATTGCATGTATGTATATAAACAGTAATATGTGTAAGTGATTGGTTATGTCTTTTATGTACTGTGTGTGTATGTGTGTGTGTGTGTGTGTGTGTGTGTGTGTGTGTGTGTGTGTTGTGTATATATACAGTGATAATGTCATGTACATATATGTCATATATATCTATCTAAAAATTGATGTCATGTACATATATTATCAGTTATATCTTGTATGTATATGTCATATATGTAAATAGATAGTATGGTACTGTGTGGTAAGTCATGTACAAAATAGAGAGTGGTATTACTGGTAACATCATAAGATAAACAGTAATGTTGTATATGTAAATAAATAGTAATCCCTCTTGTATGTATATGTAACATAATAAACAGCAACCCATATGTATATGTCAAGTATGTATAATATACACAGTGATGTCATGTATGTGTGTAAACAGTGGAAATGTTATGAATAGTAATGCCACCTATGTTTATAGGTATATAATCGGTGATGCCATGTATGTTTGTAAACAGTAATACCATTTATATATGTGAACAGTAATGTCATACATAAACAGCGAAGCATGCATGAATATGAACGGTATTGTCATGCATATAAATAAATAAACAGTAATACCATGCATGTATATGAACAGAAATATTCTGTATATATGCATGAACAGCAATACCACGTATGTATGTGAACACTAGTGTGACATATCTTTTTAAACACAAATCAATATGTATTCAGGACTGGCTGAGCCTTTTTGATCTTGAATATTGTTAAACAAAAGTCACAGCAGATCAGATTTTAAAAAAAGGTAACTCTGTTTGATTGAGGTAATAGGCTGAAGCAAGAAAATGCAAATGGTAAATAACAAACCTGAAATACGACTTGTGCTCCTTTGGCTAGACAGAGACACACACATTTTTCCAAACTCATGTAAATCTTAAGATTGGTCATTCAATTTCTTCTGTAGCATTAATCGGTTCAAACAGAGCCAACTTTTCACCAACTATGGATTCTTGAGCACTGTCATTAATGATGCTCTCAGCTACACCACAGCTGTGTCGAGAACATCTGTCTAAGAAGCCCAGCTGCCAAAAGAAACGGACAGACCCAGCGCCTGCCTCCACTTCCACCCACACTCTCGTTCCATCTGCAGGATCCTCAAGTCCGGCTGGCACAGAGTAGAAGATCACAAGCCTGCATTTTGAGACCAAACCCATGATTACTTTCAGGCACAAAAAATGACAAAGACCTATTGTATGCTCTAGTTGCAGAGTGAAGCAACTGCAGATGGAAATCTAAACAAATTTTTAAAGAATTGTTTCTAGGGTTCTGCCGAAAAATGTAGAGAAACGAAATGTAGAGAAGACAAAACACAACGCTTGTCAACCTCATAGGTTTTCTTCAGGCAAGATACATAACACTCGGGGCAACGAAAATGAATCCAATTTGGCACAAGATGGGCATTGAATGAAAATGAGGCTGTTGGGAAGGAGCTTCCCAACAGCCTCGTTTTCATTCAACACCCATCTTCTTCCCGACAGCCTCGTTTTCATTGAATGCCCATCTTCCTCCTCCCTTTCCATATCTTCAGTTGTTTTTAATGAAGCACCTTCCCCCTTCCTTTTCTTCCCCCCTGCATGATACCTCCACTTCGTCCCCCTTCACCACCTCCTCCCACTGTCCTGCCTGCCCCCACTGGTTACTGAATTGGCCTTGTTCTATGTGTGTGTGTACAGGCAAACTGAAGCCAACACCCAAAGCCTGGATGCCGTTTTCTGCCGGACGGAGAGTGTGTCTGGGAGAGAGTGTGGCTAAACAGGAACTGCTGCTGCTTCTGGCCTGTTTCCTCAAGCGATTCACCTTCACCTTGCCCGAGGGTGTGACCTATGACCCTGCCAGCAAGGTGACCAACAGTTTTTCTCACACGCCCAAGCCGTTCAAGATTGTCATCACGCCTCGATGAATGGGTACCGCTTCATACTGCAGCGATGTCCACTGAGTTAAGTGAACAGCCCATCTTTTATTTCATCCCTCTGTGATGGTTGTGGCAGAATGAGATAAGTGAACAGCATACCTCTGTGATGGTTGTGGCAGAATGAGATAAGTGAACAGCATACCTCTGTAATGGTTGTGGCAGAATGAGATAAGTGAACAGCATACCTCTGTGATGGTTGTGGCAGAATGAGATAAGTGAACAGCATACCTCTGTGATGGTTGTGGCAGAATGAGATAAGTGAACAGCATACCTCTGTGATGGTTGTGGCAGAATGAGATAAGTGAACAGCATACCTCTGTAATGGTTGTGGCAGAATGAGATAAGTGAACAGCATACCTCTGTAATGGTTGTGGCAGAATGAGATAAGTGAACAGCATACCTCTGTAATATTTGTGGCAGAATGAGATAAGTGAACAGCATACCTCTGTAATGGTTGTGGCAGAATGAGATAAGTGAACAGCATACCTCTGTAATGGTTGTGGCAGAACACTTTTTTTTTTTTTCACTGCTCAAGCATTCTTTTTTTTTTTCCTGAAAGAAATCCAAGCTCCTCCAAGACTGATGAAACACAGTTCAAATTCTATTTCTTTCCATAATCAAGCAAGGGATATGACCCTTTGAAAAAGTTGCTTAGGCAGAAGTAATGTGTGGAAGTGCTCAGTAGAGACCAAATTAACTCCCTTGATTTCCTTTTTTTTTTTTTTTTTTTTCCTTTTTTCTTTCTTTTTCTTCTTTTTTAAACACATCAGGTTGAACATTATGTGATGTAAATGAAAGGCTTTTTTCTTTGTCCTGAGATTGACTGAAAGTGCAAGAAACTGGATGGGGGGTACACCACCTCTACCCTGTTGTGCGTGATTAGAAACATAGAGGGGCAGAGAGCTCTTGACTCCCACAACTTGCAGTCACAGGACCATGTTGTTGTTGTTGATGAGGAGAAGGATGTTCATGGTTTGTGGTTCTGGAAACAGGAGAGTTATTCTCTGTGGTTTGAGTTCTCTCAAGTTGAATATTTGTTGTTAAATGTCTCCTCTCCCAAGCCCCCCTGTCACATCACCCCCATGTTGCTCCTTCCAGCTCCCCATATGCAGCTGCATTCAGGTATGTCCCATCAGCTCAGCTGATGATGGCTGTGTCTGCCAATGACTTTTTGTCTGCTGTGACAGTTACGTCCTCAGAGAGCTGTCAACTTTGTCATGAGGTAACTGCTGCCATGTCTCTTTGATGGTCAGTGAGGCTTGTTCTGATCCACCGCGCACAATACCACCTACTGATACATGTTCACAGTGCATTTTTCTCTTTTTCACAGGCTACCTAATTTCCTCAACTTTGCTAAGTCTCTCAGGACTGGAAGATGGAAAACTTGCACTTGTATCCTCCTACTGATCAGTTGTTGTTAGCAGGACATGCTTACTTGTGAAGCCAGTGTGTGTGAGGATCCCCTTTCAAAGGATGCTACTCCATCTCTATCCAGTGAGATTCCCCATGAACTCATTGACATGTATACTTGTTTCACAATGAATCCTATATCGTTACAGTTGAGAACGAAGACTGTGACTGCTAAGTGCCTTTACGTCCACAGAGCCAGTCATGTGTGTATCACTCTCCCTCCTCCATTCTTCACTCCTCAGGTAGAGCTCTGACACGTACAGTTGGTGAGATTTTTGTGTATGCGACAAGTTGTACATCCCACCCATCAAGTAGCCATATTCCATCTTTGGCGATGACATCTGAACTCAGTACCAGTGTGCATGTGTTTTGTCTTTATTTCTTCCATCCCGTTACAACATGGAGGCCTGTTTTTTTTTTGTTTTTTTTTTAAGTGGAATGCCTTCTGTTGCATGCATTCATACGTGGAACATCAGCAGAAAGTCCTGTCTTAAAGGCTTGAAGGGGGTCCGATTCTGCATGGAAGATAACTCCAAAAAGAAAATCCTTCCACCCTGGCTTTTTGTGTCTGAATTGAACCATGACCTGGGACCAAGAGTCTGATGCCTTAACCGCCAAGCCCACCGGCTCCTTTCTCCTCGCCCCAACCCAACCACTCTCCCCTCCCAACTCTCCCCAATGTTCATGTGAATAATGAATATTGATTTATACACAGAATTCTCTTTCCCATATCTCTTTGAAGATTTGTATATTTTACACTTCACTTCGCTATGAAAATTGAATTATCATTATTTTCTCTATCAAGTTTTACATACAGACATTATACTTTGTGGTTCATTGCAATTTGTGATATGCTATGTTTATACACTTCACTTTGTGTGATGGAAAATTAAGTTTGGATTTCTGAAAAAAGTAAAGAAATTTTACATATGACTTATCCTCTCTTTGTACATATTGGCTTTTTTGCGCTGCATGAATGAGTATATGAAGGTGACAATAGTCACATTCACTGCATATTGCAAGGTTCAATAAATATTACAACATAATGATAATGGTCTAATGATCTCATCAGAAACAGTGTGCACACACACACTAACACTCACTCAAACAAACACTTGTACACTCTCTCTTGATCTCATTTGTAACTGCAAGCAGGAATGTACTCATGCACAGAACACAGTGGTGAACATGCGATTGCATATGGACATACAGTTTATATGTGCGTACACACACTCACACACATACAAATACTTATACACTCTCTCTCATAATTGCATGCAAGAATATACTATCCAGAACACAGTAATGAACTTGCAAGTGCACAAGGAGACATGCATGCACTGCATGCGGGTTACACACACACTCACGCACATGTGCATACACCAAAGTGTACAAATTCGTACATGCAGATACATATGCATGCACACATGCACACATACACATGCACACATACACACACACAAGAACACGCTCATGCACATGTGCATAGACCCAAGTGGCATACACACGCAAATACACACAAACACATTCATGCACATGTGCATACACCAAAGTATACACATTCATATATGCACATACACGTTAATGCAAGCATGTGCGCATGCGCACACACACACTCACGAACACACACACAAACACACTCACAAATACACACACATACACGCACAAACACACACACATGAACATACACACACACATACACACACACACACACCACACATATGAACATACACACACACACACAAACACACGCACACACACACACACATACGAACATACACACACACACACAAACATACTCTCACACACACACACACACACACCATGCATGAAAACAGCTGAAGTTAAAAAGAGGGGCAAACAAAGGCAGGAACCTGAAGGCTGCAGAAGACCTCCACAGGGGTCAAGGGTCAACGCCCTTGGTGGGGATCATGGAGTGAAGCCCCTTGAAGCTGAAGGGGTTGAACCACTGCAGAACCTCAATACACGCATTGAAATGCCCACTTAGGTTTTTCTGAGAACCTCTAAAAATGACGGTGTTGTAGCATTTCAGAATTACAGAATGAGCATCAAGATCCAAACATGTATGAAGACTCAAAAGTGAAATTGAGCATAAAAATGAACCTGTATGCTAACGTGTTGCAGTGAAGTCCACCTATAGCAAAACTCCAAACAAACCGCCTTTTCCAAAAAGACTTGAAAGCATTCAAATGTATTCACAACACATTCTTCTAGAATTTGAAAATCATTTGGTTATGAGCATAAGAAGGCAATATCCAAGCTGAGAAGTCCCAGTTCATGTTGATCATATTGAATCATGCTCTCACAACAAAAAAAAAGAAAAGAAAAAATTTCTGTCTGTAAGAGCACCATTACATGCTGCTGACAGACAGAGGGACCGGTAAATTAGGACACTGCTGTAACAGAATTTGATATTAAAAGAAGAGATCTTTATTCTCACTTTGATGAATAATGTTAAACAAATTTTAAATGTAATTAATAGCGAACCGCCAAGAAAACATAGACAAATGAATCATAAGACAAAACACAATGCGTTTCGACCTCTTAGGTCTTTTTCAGGCAAGCTACAGAACATTCAGGATGACGAAAATGAACAAGCAATCACTTACCTTCATTTACTTCTGCACAAGATACATTCAACGCCCATCTTGCGCGAAGTGAATGAAGGTAAGTGATTGCTCGTTCATTTTCATTGTCCCGAGTGTTTTGTATCTTGCCTGAAGAAGACCAATGAGGTCAAAATGCGTCATGTTTTGTCTTGTGATTCATTTGTCTATGTTTTCTTGGCAGTTTGCTATTAATTACACTTAAAATTTTTTTTAGATTTCCGCCTGCAGTCGCCTCACTTTGCAACTAGAATAATGTTGAGTCCGAAACTATCACCAATACTCAAACCCTTCATTCAGCCATTTTGCAGTCCCATGCTGTGGAAACTGACAGTCCCACGCAGATGAAATTATGACATTTTACAAAGAATGCACGTTTTGTAAGTTGACGACCGCCTGATGTTGCTCAAATGCAGAAGCAAGTGAAGAATGGCTTGAATCAATCCATTGCAAATTTGCTAATTTAAGATTTATTTTAGTCAAGTAGTGATGTATTCTTTCCCTTGCCAAGTCAAACATCTTGGTTATCATTCTCTTCTTCTCCTTTAAAAAAAATTTTTTTTTCAGAGGAGAAATTTCAAAAAGAGGAATTATTTGGAAAAAAAAAGGAATTTCTGCTGAAAATCGGAAGTTTTCATGCCTCTCTCTCTCTCTTCTCTCTCTCTCTCTCCACACACACACACACACACACACATATATCCAGTATTGTGATCAATATTTATTTAAAACAAAATGATCAATAAGTGAGAAGAGCATGACAAGGAAGCCCCTTCTCTATCCAGACCTCCCCAAAGTCTTAAAAACAGAGTCTCAAATGAGCATCTTTTATTGCAGATGAATCTAGTACACAAAGAAAAATATGCTCAATAAATTCAAAGGGAAGGAGCATTCATTGAGAGGTATGGCGGTGAAGAATCTACCACAGACAAAAGGAAATACAATCACACATTGGGGAAGTAAATCTACTATAGTCAAAGAGAAACATCATCCTGGAAAAAAATGTCAGTCTATTACAGACAGAAAGAAAAAAAGTACAAGAAAAAGGCAAACAAACAAACAAGAAAAGTGTTTTAAAAAGTAAAAAGGAGAGAATCTGCACCAAGACGACAATATGGCAATGACAAGAAAGTTCCAGGAAAACCAAGTCTTTAGAGGAAAAGTTGGAGGGGCGGGGGGGGGGGGGGGGGGGGGGGGGTTCAAGATAACGCGAGGCACAAAATGTCTCAGAAAGAACACATATTCTTTAGATAGAGAAAAATCTTTGTGCAGCTGTCCATCTGTTATAGACAAAGTGAAAGATATCCAAAGGGAAAAAAAAGTCTTTATAATAGGGGAGGGAGGCTTACTTCAGTGAGTCTTGATCAAATGGATCCAGCGAAAGGGATGCAACTCTATTCACCATACCAGTGTCTCCACATGACACACCATGCTCAAAATGAAGATAATAGTACTGCAGATCTAAACAGCTTGAGTTGTTCTATCGTGCTTGTTTTTTTAGGAATGGATGAGAGATAGGAAGGAATAGACTTCATTGGATAGATAAATTCAATCAACAGCAAACTAGCATTGTTTATAGAGGTAACAAAACCAAGCTTTGCAACCATGTATCCTTGGTGAAAAGACGCACAGGAGTGTGTTTCAGCGAGTGAAGATTTATGATAACCACTATTGGAAATGTGATGGGACATGATTAAAAAAACAAAAAAGTGCTTTTGGTTGACATGGGGACCAACGTATGAACTATCAACAGTTTGTGAGTGAAAGTGCATGTGTGTGTGTGTGTGTGCGTGTGTGTGTGCGCGCACGCACACGCACACATAAAGAAAGAGGGGGAGGGGAGGGGGGCACCAATCCTTTGTTCTTGTGCCAGACTGAACCTATGTTAAAAGTGGTCATGAATACAATATTCTTTTTATAAAATCTTTTTTAAAAAAGGGAAAAAAAGAAAGAAAAAGAAAATACATAAGAAAGATACACAAGTTCCATGTTACAATATATGTTTAAGGAGAGGTTTACCAATAAAATATCAGGGAAGAGATGTCTTAAAAAATGTATCAGCATTTCTTTTCTTTTCTAAACTTTTCCATTCTCACATCTGATCCAAACCTTAAGTGAACAAACACACGCGCAAATTTTTTCATACACAACTTTCCCCAAAATTATCTACCTAACACTTTTAATCACATTTGGAACAAATGTCCATGCATACATAATCCAAAATGCAATATGAATTCTTGTTAATGCTAAAAGAAAATAAAAATAACCTTACTTCAGCTCCCTCCAGTCCGTGATTAAATGTGAAACCATCGTTACTTATTCACAAAATGAGTAAAAGACAAAAAATATTTCAGACATAGTTCTGTACCAATTCAAAAGTCAGTTGTAAAATTCTAATCATTACCTAAAAGAGATCATTTTTAAATGTAGTTCACAGCTTCCAAAGTTAGTTCTTAAACTCTGATTATTTACTAAAAGAGATGATTTTTCAAAACAACACAGAAATACAGACTGAACAACTCACATTGCTCTGTGAGGGAGAAAAGCTAAGCTCAAAGCACCACTGAACAATAGAAAAATACATAACCCTACTTTCAACAGCCTCATCAGCTCAAAGCATCATTGAAAAATATATAACCCTGCTTTTGACAGCCTCATAACAAACGGTCAAGGTATACGAGGTGTGTTCATAACCCTGCAAATAACAATGATAATAAAGCACAAATCTTTCTAATGCCACATGTTGAACAGTTACACACACACACACACACACACACACACACACACACATTTGAATTAATCACATAAAAACATAAACTGACATAAACATACATGGGCAGCAAAGCACCACGACAATTTCCTTGAAATAATTCTCACACAGGCATCCACAAACGCACTCTTGCCCCTAGATACTGTACAATCACAAATGGCACAAAAATCAATGCATGGCAGAAGCAGTGAACCACTGACAATAACAGCGGTTGGAAAGGTCAGCTTCAAGAGATTTGTTTAAATTAGCAGTATTTTCCGTGATGTAAATCACTGGGCAGTGAATTCCTGAAAGAAGGTACCGAGTAAAAAGAGGAAGGGGTGACAAAAATTTTGGATTTTGTGCATGCTATGGACAGAAAACATTGTCTACATATGATACGAGCCGTCTGGACAATAGATTAGAAAGACAGAGGAAAGAAAAGCCAGCAAAATTCAGAGACATTACTACACCTCATACCCAACTAAAACATCAGTTTTTCTTCTCTGACTTAAAAAAAAAAAAAAAAAAAATGGCACTGCAGTTTAGCTTGTATTCACTTTGATAAATTATGGGTAATGTTGGGGACAGTCTCTACATGCCCTATGGTGATTATATTAATCACATGTCCTCTGAATGTTAACTGACTAGACTTGAACAAAAGTCATAGTGCCAAGAAAGCCTGCTTACCTACCAAATACATTTTGTGTTGAGCATAAATGAGTAGTCATTCGATGAATGAGAAAATCTACACAAAAAATACATGCCAACAGCAACGGAAAAAAATGTTCCTGTAAAACAAATCTTGCAAAAAATCATCCTAAACATATGAATGTAATGAAAAAAGAACAATCCCCAGCATCGTAACATTGGACAGACAGTAGTCAAGCCAGCAGACTCTCAGAAATCAGCAAGTTTTCAACAGACCTGGCTGGAGGCACCTTCAGCCAGTGTCACCTCAAGTCCTGTTTCTAGCTCGGCTGATCAAGAGACAGCACATCAGGATCAGGTCTGCAGTCCAGCTCAAACCAGAACTAGCTACAGACTGGAAGGGCACCGAGGAGAGTGCACAGCTCTGTCAAAGTCGAAAGAATCCTGGATCTGCCCTTTGACCTTGATCTGCATCGAAGTTCAGTGTGTTCATCCAAGGGCCACATTCTCTCTGTCCACCGAGTTTAGTGAAAATAGGTTCTTGAGGGTTTTTTTTTTCTTTCTTTTTCTTTATCTTAGTGACATACAGAAAAACAAAAAGGTGCTGGTAAAAACATAACCAAATGGTGGAGGTCATTAAAATCCTAGGCACAAAGTCTATACAAAACCAATTTCTGTCATTCAATAACTGATTGTAAGGAATTTCTAATCCACATCTTAATTGGAACAAATGATAGATATTCATTGAAAAATATATCATTTAGAACATCCTGGAATAAGATTTTCTTACACTCTGCAGTAAAAGACATATGAGCAACACTGTGCATATGTTAACACTTAATGTTTTATGCCAAATAGTTAACCACATGTAGGCATCAAGGATTTCCTTGCCCTTCAGCTCTATTGGTAAAAGTGTTGGAGAAAGAGTCACCTGTTTGCAGACTGTACAATACTGTTTTTTTTTTCTTTTCAGTTTGCTCAGACAGATGCAAGAATTGTTTTCATCTAGCCCACATATGAGAGTTAATTCAAAGTTCATGTATTCCATTCAACTTGTCGGTGGTCTTTGCTGCTCCTATACTAATAGTTACTACTATGTAGTAGTTGTAGTAGAGGACATTTGGTATTCTTTGTCGTGGAGTTGTGCATTGTTCATTTCATACTGACAAGTATTTCATAACACAACTGCAAATGAGTGCTAATTTTGAAATCTCACTCAAAAGTCATAAATCCAAACATCCTGTATCCTAGTCCAGGTTCTCAAAGTGATTCATATTCCCAGCCTTTTCAAAACTAACTAGCAAGCTGTTCCAGTGACGAACAACTCTCTGTTACCTGATGCATGTTTACTAATTCTGGAGCAAGCATTGGGCAGAGATTTTTACTCTCAGAATATCCAGATTTGCCTTTTAGCAGGAAATGAATGCAATACACGTGAACAAACATCTTTCAAGCCATCAACCTTGACACCCTGCTGCCTGCTAGGTATGCATGTAGATACATGAACAGAGCCCTATGTATAAACAAAGCACAGAACAAGCATGGAAAGTCCCGCTTCCAAGGAAATTGAAAACTGGCTCATCTACACACAGCAACCATGAAAAACAATGTACAAATTAACTTTAATTCAAGACTGGCGTTGCCTTTTCAATTTGAACATTGTCACACGAAACATACACCCTGATATAAATGTAACTATTTTCCGCAAGGTAAAAAATACAGCGTTCCCACATGCACAATGACAATAACGCCATTCAACACCAGTGACGCAGAAAAAATCTACGGGGTTCCACCAAGGCTTGTTAGTTCCAAAAGTATGTTAGAAAGGCACAGCGGTGAGGTAGCCACGCAATGATATGCAGTATGGCATGCAACATTTGGGTACAATGATGTGCTAAATGCGCTCCCCATGCCCCATCCCCACTAAAAATAGCATATACTTAAAATACCTTGGGAAACATTCACACATATACATACTTTGAATATAACACACACACACACACACACACACACACACACACACACACACACTTTGATAGACAAATGGTAAAAGAGGTAGATTCCAGTATAAGGTTATTGCACATGTGACAAGCTGACCGAGTTACTATCATGTAATTCCATCACATCTGCAAGGAAGTCCTACCAAACAGCCAATCACCATCATCCTGTGTCCATAAAGTTTCCTTTTAAAAAAAAACGCAGCAAACCTATTGTATGACATTGTGTAACTTCATTTGAGATGCTCTCTCTAGGGGAGAGCACTACACAAGAACATGGTACTAGCTTCACTTTGCTTCTCTTCCAATCTGGGCTTGTTGTTTTGTTGTTGCATAAACCGTGGGTATGTTGTGGTGTAAACCTTTTCACTGAATTTTCATCAAAGCTTTGGTTCCTTGAACTTTCCAGGTGACCCCACCCATGGTGGACGTACCTGGTTGAACCATTGTCTCCTGAAGAATTCTGACAGGACAATTCTCTCCAGGAAAGAACACAGTGCCATGGGTTGGTGAACTTGGGGACAAGACACTGGCCAGGGACACAAGAAAACCTTAGACCCTTAGCCACTCTGGATTGAATGCTAGTCTTTGGGAAGAGACGATTAAGCAATTTCCTGTACACAGCACAGTCGCTACGTTGGATGATGCACATCTGTCCTGCACGCTGAAGAAAGTTTTCAGGAGGAGCAGAACACTCAATGAGCATTTGAATCCTGTTTCAGCACGCACACAATCATCGGAAAGACAGTGTAGTTTTCTCTGCTGATTTCGGAAAGTTCAGAGGTCACCCTTCCCCCCCAAAGAATATGGAGGGCTGAAGGGAACTCTTCTTTCAAGAAATCATCAGATCTGAGATCGGTGAAGGATCTGACCATGAATATATTTTCCTGATAAAAGGAACATTGTAGGAAAAATGCCTTCATTCTTCCAGAGCATTCCCACATAGGCAGTACTAACATTCTAAGGTAAGCACACCTACCTTGTAACATTTTCATAAAAGAATTTGATGACATAATTCATAAAACTGTAGTGAAATCTATTTAAGACATTTCAAAACTAATACACTTTAAAATCATGTGCACATTGTTTTGGACATTTTGTGCTCGTCAGTTCAATTATCACATCACGAGATGATGGCAAGTCTACTGTAAAAGCATCATCATTGCGATAAAAATCACAGAAAAGCTGAAAGATAAAAGTCTGAAGTCATTCCCTTCAGTTTCTTTTCCTAATTGTGTTCTATTTACTTTGAATGATTCTCAGCTTGTCTGCTACTAAGGTTCTTTACCTTTTTTCAACCTCCCTAACAGTACAGGGAAACTTGATTTTTTTGTTTTTAATCCCTCTTTGAAAACAGTCAGTGACTTCAAGGGTTTTAAAAGTTTTCCGTAAAAAGGATGGATTTCTTTAAATTTGAAAGGGATCCAAGCCCTTAAAAAAGAACTTTTGGAACTACAGGAGGAGCAGAACGCTAAAGGAGCATTTGAATCCTGTTTCAGCACGCACAAAATCATCAGAATCAGTAAGTACTTTCTATATCTTCTATCTTTGATATTATAAGCACTAAAAAAAGAAAAAGTGTAGGAAAAAAAGAGCTGTGCATCTCAAATGATGAAAGGAAGAACATACACAGCACACACATGAGTGTGCACAAACATGCACATACACACACACACACACACACAAACACACATACCAAAAAATACATTCATTACATGATGATAATCATACACAAACAGGTGAAAGCATCAACATTTTCTGATGTTGTTGAGGAGCTCACAATGGTGCGATACAGTAGTGAATTGGCTTGGAAAAAAATAGTGCTGGGGGGGGGGGGGGGGGGGGAATGTGGAGGGTTGAGGGTGTGGGGCAGGAGGCAACAATCTGACATGATTTCTTGCCCTGCTGCCAACTGCATGATGATTTTTCTGTCTACTTTTCTTTTTCTCCCAAATGTGCAACAGCCCATCTTCTTTCGACATTTTTTCCCCCATTGTGTAAAAACATGTCTTTATTCATTTATTTTTCTTTAAGAATTTTATTATGATGTTTTTTCTTTTGATCTTTTTTCTTCAGGACTTTGCAATGGTGTATCTTCATTCAACTTTTATCCCTCCCAGGATTTTGATATGGCATCCTCTCTTTCCACTTACCACATTTTCTTTTTTCTTTGTTTTCTTTTCTGTTTTTCTTCTTATAGTGTTTTTTTTTCTGTCAACATCTTTCAAATCTCAGTTTTGCTTTGATTTTTTTCTTTCTTTTTTTTTGTTCAATGGTTTCCTTTTTCTTTTCTCAGAATTTTTATCTTTCTTTTCCCTAAACTTTGAACCAGTGTCTCTTCTTTTGACTATTTTCTTTCAGAACTCTGTTGTTGAGTGTTTCTTCAGCTTTTTTTGTTCCACAATTTTACTGTGAAATTTCTTCTTTTGACTTCTCTTCCTTTTTATCACCTGGAATTTTGATACTGTGATTCTTCATTCAATTTTGTTTTCAATTATTGCAACGGCATATCTTCTTTCAAAACCCTACCTCCCTCCCCCAACTCCTCAGTCCCCTTTTCTATGGCATTTCATTTCATTCTTTTTACCAAAAAGAGGATGGGAAGGGGGAGGGGAGTTTGAGGGAAGTCAGCAACCCTCCACCAGCGCCCCCCCCCCCCCCCCCCCCCCCTTCCAATCACCACTGGCCCATGTAGAGCCATATCTTCCTCCCTCCTCAATCCCCACCTGCAAACTACTTCACAAACCGAATCGCATTGGAATGAAAGATATGGTATTTTCTCCTCTATTGACAACTCGACTGGCAACAGAAGAAAAAAAAACAAAACAGACATGCTGTGGTAAAACTGGCCAGATCTGAAACTAGAGAATCAAATGCACTGCAAAAAGCACTCATTTGCTAAAACGTGAGTTTTGAGGGGTTTTTTGGGTTTTGATGCTCATCTTAACACATTTTCTGAAGCGTCATTCTCTTCATTCACAATCAATAAAATGTCTCATCATGCAGTTACACTCACACTTGTTCCACTGAAATTCCAAATGGTAAAAAAAATCTACACAGAGCTATATTATTCCAAAAGCTATGACTCCGATGTCATCCGTCCTTGAACTGCTGCATACACACATCAGCACCATCTATGTATAAAAAAAAAGAACACAGCAACTCTTCACATGAACACCATCCTCTCTCTCTCTCTCTCTCCATCATATTACAGCCCATCATTGTTTCACAGCTCAATGTACTCCATCTGAGCAACACACGTATTTATGCACCCTTTGTACATGTTCTTTCTTTGTGTCATATCACAGTTTGTGACTGCACCCGAATAAAAGCTCATGCAAAAACCCTCTCTCTTCTCACATATGCAATCTCATCTCCTCCCTGGGGGCTCTCAGTGGTAGAGCGCCGGACTCGTAATCCTGGGCTTGCGGGTTCGAATCTCCGCCAAGCCGTTTCGATACAGGGGGATTTTTCCCTCAGAGTTAACACTGGTTCTGACTCCATTTCCCATACATTCCTTCGAATGAGACTATAAACCGAGGTTTATAACATCTTGCACACCCGTAAAATCCCATCACCAACTTTCCGAAGAGAAGGCCAGTTTAGCCTTTGGTATGGATGACATGTTACACATAGCATGCACCTTCCCTGAAGTTGGAGTATGGCTGCCTTAATGGTGGGATAAAAAAAAAACGGTCACACACACAGAACTCCACTCCCTTTGTTGGGCAGATGGGCTTAATACTTGCCTGTCTATACAGAGAGTGTCCACAGGAGTATCAGCCTGCGTATGCAGAGGAAGATCTCCTCCCTCACCACTCTCTTACATCCAGGCACCCATCTGCTCCTCATTCATGCATCTCCTTTCTCTCTTGATCATCCTCACAACCACACCCTTCTAGAATCAGAAGCATCAAACAGTTCCGTAACTGTCGTCAGCATTGTTGATGGGGGTCAGGAGGGGCGACGCTTCGTTTTCCGGTGCGCTCACAATGACTGTCATCTCCTCCTCCTTGCTATACTTTTTGATCTGAAAGACAATCTGAGAGCCAGAGTTAAGGAAAGATGAAAGACGCCTGCTTAACAGAACATCCAAGTGCACAATCATCTGGAAAAACAAACGTATGGAAAGACAGGGATCCAGTATCACAAACGAACAAACGTTCATCTTCTTGTGCTGTGCAAAAATTCAAAGGCGATCCTTACAAGCAAAACTATGGGCCCAGGCAAATCTGTTTCAAGACTATACACAAAGATCGGTAAACTGACCAATGTATCATTATAGGAACAACAATGATAATAATCACTCCTTAATCAGGAAACAAGGCAAATAATTGGCATGATTATAATACCAGGTATTTTTCAGTCAAATGCCTTGAATCTTCCAATGAAGACCTGAAACACATTTTCTCTTTGTCAATACTAATATTCCCTCACAAAAGACTCCTCTTTCTACAGACCCCATTAGTAACAACCTCTGAAGGTTGTTACAGAAAGATTCCACAGTATTCCCAATGACCTGGTCTCCAGCGCTTGTCAAGAAATGAAATTCACACTATGGATGAACCCATAGAGAGACTATTCTTTTTTCCTTTTTTTTTTTTTTTTTTTTTTGGGGGGAGGGAGGGGGGGGGGGCAGTTGTTGTTGTTTGTAACTTTACCACCATAGCTGGAGTAAACTGAAAAAAGACCCTTCAAATAAAATTATAAAGACTTTCTACCTCCCTGTGAACACTATGTTCTGTTTTGTTTTTAATTTCATTTGTTTGTTTGAAAGGGGCTAGGGAGAGGGCAGCATACATGTTTGACTTTTCAATCAAAACTCCCCAAGAGAGCATTTTCCAAAAGTTCCTGCAATGGTTAGGAAAAAAAAAGACATCAGCTATACACTAACAAGCAAACAGTGAAGGATACAAAGCAGTCCATGAACATGATGCCCCAGCTCCCCAGCAGCCAGGGCAGATGCATCAGGGAGTAGTGCAGCTTCACGGAGTACAGCACAATGGCCAGGCCGTACAGGAAATTACCCGCCACTGCCATCACGAACGTCACTGTGCAGAGGCCCTTCACGTTCCGGTATTTGAACTGAAAATCATCATCAACCATTACAAAACCCTATTTGAAATGAACATCATCATTAACCATAATAAAACCCTACTTGAACTGAAAATCATCATCGACCATTTCAAAACCCTACCTGAACTGAAAATCATCATTAACCATTACAAAACCCTACTTGAACTGAAAATCATCATCAACCATTACAAAACCCTATTTGAACTGAAAACCATCATTAACCATTACAAAACCCTACTTGAACTGAAAATCATCATCAATCATTACAAAACCCTATTTGAACTGAAAATCATCATTAACCATTACAAAACCCTACTTGAACTGAAAATATCATCAACCATTACAAAACCCTACTTGAACTGAAAATCATCATCAACCATTACAAAACCCATGCGCTTTCAGCAAGTGGAATCTTTAATACCAGTATTAAAGAAAGTCATATTGACAAAAATATACATACATTAAAGATTAGGGCCAGTCTGTTGTATATAATGATAATAACTATAAATATCATATAAAAGTTGCTTTGATCATACCCTACACTTTCTGGTGTTTGAAATGAAAATGATGATCATAATGACAACCAAAAATTATCTTACACTGAAAATGACAATGATGATCGTACTGACAACCAAAAATCATTTAAACTGAAAATGACAATGACAATCATGATCACAACCAAAAATAATTTTGAAATGAAAATGACAATGACAATCATAATGATAACCAAAAGTAATTTTAAACTGAAAATGACGATGACGATCATAATGACAACCAAAAATAATTTTAAAGCATGATCTCCTGTCTGTATGATAAGTTATCCAGCGCAGCAATTACAAATGCTAGTGTGCCCCCAAAACTTCACAGTATCACACTGTACCAAAACTCATAGCAATAGTACAGTGACAATGAATGAAAATATAAAACATGAGAGTCAGTAACCAGTAACAATTATCTATCACTACCATTACAAATGTTACTGTAGGCAGAGACTTCACATACCAGGCCTTGAACTGAAATCCAGCAATATGACAATGATGTCCACCGACGTTTACAGTGATGATAAGATTCTGAAACGTACATCTTACAATCCTGAGGCTTTGAAGGACAAGGATCTATCACAGTGACTACCAGAAGGACAAGATCTATCACAGTGACAACCAGAAGGACAAGTCCTATCACAGTGACAACCAGGACAAGATCTATCACAGTGACAACCAGAAGGACAAGATCTACCACAGTGACAACCAGAAGGACAAGTCCTATCACAGTGACAACCAGAAGGACAAGTCCTATCACAGTGTCAACCAGAAGGACAAGATCTACCACAGTGACAACCAGAAGGGCAAGATCTATCACAGTGTCAACCAGAAGGACAAGATCTACCACAGTGACAACCAGAAGGACAAGACCTATCACAGTGTCAACCAGGACAAGTCCTATCACAGTGTCAACCAAAAGGACAAGATCTACCACAGTGACAACCAGAAGGACAAGTCCTATCACAGTGACAACCAGGACAAGTCCTATCACAGTGTCAACCAGGACAAGTCCTATCACAGTGTCAACCAGAAGGGCAAGATCTATCACAGTGACAACCAGAAGGGCAAGATCTATCACAGTGGCAACCAGAAAGACAAGACCTATCACAGTGACAACCAGAAGGACAAGACCTATCACAGTGACTACCAGAGGGTCAAGACCTATCACAGTGACTACCAGAAGGACAAGACCTATCACAGTGTCAACCAGAAGGACAAGACCTATCACAGTGACTACCAGAAGGGCAAGACCTATCACAATGACTACCAGAAGGACAAGACCTATCACAGTGACAACCAGAAGGGCAAGACCTATCACAGTGACAACCAGAAGGGCAAGACCTATCACAGTGACAACCAGAGGGGCAAGACCTATCACAGTGACAACCAGAAGGGCAAGACCTATCACAGTGACAACCAGAAGCGCAAGATTTATCACAGTGACAACCAGAAGGACAAGATCTATCACAGTGACAACTAGAAGGACAAGATCTATCACAGTGACAATCAAGACAAGATCTACCACACTGACTACGAGAAGGACAAGACCTATCACAGTGACAACTATGACAAGATCTATCACAGTGACAACCAGAAGGGAAAGATCTACCACAGTGACAACCAGAAGAGCAAGATCTATCACAGTGACAACCAGAAGGGCAAGACCTATCACAGTGACAACCAGAAGGGCAAGATCTATCACAGTGACTACCAGAAGGGCAAGACCTATCACACTGACAACCAGAGGGTCAAGATCTAACACACTGACAACCAGAAGGACAAGACCTATCACAGTGACAACCAGAAGGGCAAGACTTATCACAGTGACAACCAGAAGGACAAGTCCTATCACAGTGACAACCAGAAGGGCAAGACCTATCACAGTGACAACCAGAAGGGTAAGATTTATCACAGTGACAACCAGAAGGACAAGACCTATCCAGTGACAACCAGAAGGGCAAGACCTATCACAGTGACAACCAGAGGGTCAAGACCTATCACAGTGACAACCAGAGGGTCAAGACCTATCACAGTGACAACCAGAAGGACAAGACCTATCACAGTGACAACCAGAAGGTCAAGACCTATCACAGTGACAACCAGAAGGTCAAGACCTATCACAGTGACAACCAGAGGGTCAAGACCTATCACAGTGACAACCAGAGGGTCAAGACCTATCACAGTGACAACCAGAGGGTCAAGACCTATCAAAGTGACAACCAGAAGGGCACCTGGGAGGGCACAGACCTCTGCCACGGTCAAATGCATCCCGGACCTGCCCTTAAATCCGGGTCTGCACCAAAATTTAAATGTTTCATCCGTGGATCACATTCCGTCTTTCCATCCACTAGACCTCATTAAGATCATTTCAGTTGTGTTAGCCTGATGTTGCAGATGGATCCCAAAGCCACCAGTTGATCCCCTGCAGATCAGCATCACTACTGAATGTGTTCATTCTTGGGCCACATTACATTTTTACCAACAAGTTTCACTAAAAAAAAAAAAAATCAGATCTTGCTGACACACAGACAAAACAGACACTTGTGAAAATTTTTGTGGCGGAGGCAATTATACTATGAAAACAACGAACAAACAAAAAAGTAAAATAACAGGCTCAAAAAGCCTTCTTTTTTTTTTTCAACAGCTTTTCCACATGAACAAAACAAAAACATTGATGAACATCATGCATGAGGTAACATATATTTGAGCGTGCAGACCTATCTGCATATATTTGTGTCTGTGTTTTGGTGTGGGATACTCACATTTTTGTAGATCTGAAAGGACCTTGAGGTGAAATAAGCCACAGTGGAGACAATGCCCAGCATGTACCCGATAATTTCCTGAGAGGACTGCAAACAACAACATGAAACAGAAGACAATAATGACTCATGTTTTTTTCTGAAGCACAATCTCTTGCATCAGCAGCACAACACACTGCACCCTCCCTCTTCACTCTCCCCTTGCACACATCAGTGACTACCAGGAGTGTGACAATGTTCTGCTCATGACACACCTATGTCACTGTTTAGTGAGATTTTCCACATGTGACCATGTGAAATCCAACCATAAAGGTCGACACATTCCATGCTTTGATGATGATATCTAAATATGACACCAACGGGAGTTGTTTATGCAAGGTAGTTTTCTTTTCAGATTTGTCTTTCTACAGCATGAGTTCACTATTTCAACAAATGAATGTAGAACATGGGTAGAGAGATAATTTGGCCCCAAGCCAAAACTTAACCACACCTCAACGCCTGGAGACACCCAACTTAGAAATGGCACACAATACATTCTAATCATACACTTTCTCTTCCTTTCATTTGACCCAACTGAAAACACAACTGTTCTGAATACGCCATTAGGAAGTTGAATTATGTTTCTTTTCCAGTTTTGTATCAAAGGTTTTCTCCCCTAGAATATCTGCTGGAATGAAAACAAAGAAATCCACTAGAAAACAGATGACTGGTATGCCAGATCAAGGCTCGACTCTACCACCACTTGCCTGAAAGAAAGAAGACTGGCTGTCAAACAGATCGGAGGACAACAGCTGTCGTCCAGTGCCTGACCTCTGAACAGGTTCTGGCAAAAGCTGTTTCTGAAGGCTAGAGAACACCGCCGATGTGCCCAGCAGTCCCGTGATACACAGCAGCAGACGCCTCGACTCGTCGTTCATCTCTGTGACATCATGAATTATTGTAAGTACCAGGATGAAATGATGGTAGTACATGTTTTCATTTTTCAAAAATCAAGAATGAAGAAAATGTAATCCTTTGACCCCATTGGGGGCATGGAGGATAAACAACAACAACATCCACCTTTTAGAAGCAGAATCTCATCCAAAATATCAATCAAACATTGTACAAGTAACAAAATATGCTAACGGTAAGTGTGCTGCAAACGTTTGGTAACTGAATCAGGAAACAGACTTACTAGAACACTACTTTTCCCATCTTTGATAAATTTGCCTAAACTCAAACACACACCCCTCTCCAAGACTGCAAATATCAATAACAGGCTTTGGCTTCAAGTGTTTCTTTGGAATAGACTTTTGAGACAAAACAGTTTGGACAGTTTTCAAACATTCAGCAAATGCATTAAAGTTATTGTAATTCTGTTTTTCTTTCATGTCTTCATTCTGCCATGTTGTTTGGAGAAAAGGCAACTTCTAACCTGTATCAACAATCAGAGAAAACTACACTGGTTTTCAGCCTTTGTGGCAATAAGTTAACTGAGCAAGCAATTGTGCAGTCCATTGTGCAGTCCCCTTTAGTTTAACACCCACACGAGCTTTCAAATAATTCTTCACTCTGCTGGAATTATACCTTCAGCACATCACAGCTTGTGTAAATGCCAAAGTTTCAACCTTGCCATTAAGTTAAAAAATGAAGATTCACACACACACACACACAAGCACACACACACACACACACACACACACACACACACACACACACACACACACACACAAACTTACTCTAACTCTCTCATGCACTCACAGACAAACAAACAAAAAATATACATCCATACACACAGACACATTCATTTTTTCCCCTTCCCATTGACCAATAAAGAACTCACGACTGTTTCGGCGTTTGACGACGCAATGGTAATAGATGAGCTGTGAAGTGAGGATCAGATCTGTCATCACAAACCACACGCCCAGCAGCACCTGCCACAAACCACAACCTTCACATCACCACACCCTAACATCCACATTTCACCATTTTGTAGCATCCATGTCACGTCCTCATTCACACATCATCTGATTGTAAGATATCCCCAAAACCTTTGGATGGTGCTACTGTCACACTGCCCCCTTTCACTGAAATGTGAAGCTCAACTACTCGACTATTAGATCTACACTCTATCAGACTGTAACAGTGTCATTATTCTCAGACTGTAACATCCAGAGTCCACTGACTGATCCTATAATCAATATTTACTTGGACTGTAAGATATGCAGTCCTGCTATCTGCGTTTCAATACCCACATTTCATCAGATCACATCATCAACATTTTATCATATTGCAGTCTCCGACACATTTCATCAGATTACATCATCAACATTTTATCATACTGCAGTCTCCAACACATTTCATCAGATTACATCATCAACATTTGATCCTATTGCAGTCTCCAACACATTTCATCAGATCACATCATCAACATTTTATCATACTGCAGTCTCCAACACATTTCATCAGATTACACCATCAACATTTGATCATATTGCAGTCTCCAACACATTTCATCAGATTACACCATCAACATTTCATCCTATTGCAGTCTCCAACACATTTCATCAGATTACACCATCAACATTTGATCATATTGCAGTCTCCAACACATTTCATCAGATTACACCATCAACATTTTATCAGTTGTCACTTCCATATTCATCTGATTGCAATGCCCGTATTTCATCTCAAAATCACAAGTCAAACACATCCTTGAACAACTCAATCTACATGAAAATAATAATTTTAATGATTATCTATGGCGCTTAATCTTACATCATAAGCCCTAAGCGCTTACAGATACAGAGAAGGTTAAAGAAAACATAAATGAAACCAATAAGAAGATGAATATTGCAATAAGTACACTGCACCTACAAAAAAGGGTGCATATTGACCACACACACACACACACACACAAAACACACAATCCCATACACACTGTCTCACAACAACAGACACAACAACATGCGTGCGCACACACACACACAATAATGTAAAATGGAACTGCAGTGACCATGACAGCAATGCTACTACAGCATTTACCAGCAATCCCTTTGTCTAAGCACTTTCAAAGTTTTTTTTCCCCTCGAAGACAATCTTTCCTCAGACCGAATCATGAAGTAACAGATAATGAAGGTGCACAGATGCCTTTTCCCCTGGCTTGGAAGCAAAGACAAATCACTTCAAGCCAACACAGCTTCCCCTTCCCCTCAACTCACACTCATATAAATGAATGGCAAAAAGAGCAAGGACTCTACCTGATGATAAAAATGAAACACCAGCTACTGTGGTGCACTCGCAGCATTCCTGGAATGTTGATAGTTCAAACTCCATCACAGGCATACCGCATATATTTGTGGGGATCTTTTTTTTTCTTTTTTTTTGTAACCATGGTTGTCTCTCACTCAGAGGTCTTGAGCCTCCTAATAGCTCACATGACAAGACAGGAAGTTTTATCCTCTTCATTTCCAAATGATGCTTCGAAGTTTCCAAATCAGAACTGCAGGTGTCAGTATCTGTCTAGTCTGATCAATGCCAGGAAATATAAAGGAACCCTGTGATGTAGTTTCACGCCAAAACGGAACTGCCTGGCATCGTCTTCACTTTCCTGATCCTCGTTAAAATATCGTATTCATTTCTGTGGGCCTTTTGCGCCCCGCTCCCTTGGTGCCCTCAGGTTTCAATTTTTCTCACATCCATGCCCATTGTGAGTTTGAGTCAACAGTCTTCAATGTCTGCGACGTGATGGAACTTTCATTCAATGGATGTGATGTAAACTGCCTTTAAAAGACAGAAAATTCACTAATGCTGGCTTCACGACAAAGCAGTTACCTCTTTCACAGGGAGACTCAGTAGCTGGTATCCTGTGGACACCAGATAAGAACAGATGCAACACAGCACCACCAATGTAACTCGGCAGCACTGCAGGCTCTGCTCTACAGAGTTGCCTCAGTACAATCTGGGAAAGATATGCCTGTGGCTTGAGACCGACGTGACTGCGTACAATGGAGCCAGAATGAGCACTGTGTTACAATAATTCAACACCCAGGCAACGGAAAATGGAACAGCCAAAAAAAAAGAAAAAAAAACGAGAAAAAAAAATTTCCAATGGACGTACCTGGAAAAGCCCCTGCTGGGTGAGAAACGCTCCAACAAGGTTGGTGCTGTCTCCGAAGATCCAACTGAAGAGAAGTCCTGCCGAAATGGAGGCTACGCCATTCATGTCCTTGAAGTTCTCCACAATTTGTCTGCAAGTCAGTTTGATTCCATTCAAATTAGTTGCAACATAAGCAGAGTATTTCATTCATAGAACGTGTGGCAATTACAGGACTATACTGTAAATGAAGAATGTATAAAAATGACTGCTGGACTTCAATAAACACAAATGAAAAATGAGTACTTTGAAGTCCTTTTTTGAAAAAATAATAAACACTCAAGTTTTCAGGTCTTAGACCCTTCACCAGGAAACACTAAATAGTAAACACAAGGGAAAAACGTCGAAGTGACGAAAAAGAACATAAAAGAACAAATAACATCAAAACAAATTCTTCTTGTGTTTTACTGTGAACCTCACATTACTGTTTATATTAGGATAGTATGAAGAAGAGAACTGGGAATGTAGTGGGGGGAACAGGTGGGGGGTGGGGGGGGATATGTTTAGTTGTATGGGGGGAGGGGGAAGTGTGTGATGGGGGGGGATGCTTGTATGGGGGTGTTTGTGTGTGGGTGTGTGTGGTGGGGTGGGGGTGGGGGTGGTGTGTGGGGTATGTGTGTGTGGTGGGTGAGGGATGGGGGCAGGGTGGGGGGGGGGGAGGGGGGGGCAAGGGGGCGAAGTGTGTGGGGTATGTGTGTTGTGGGGTCAGGATGGGGGATGGGTGGGGGTTGGGGGAGGAGGAGGAGGGGGGGGAGGGGGGGGGCTGGTGGAAAAAGATTTCATAGGGAGGCTGTTAGCATTATGCTGTGCTACCAGTGGAAAAGTGTACACAATACTGTTGTGACATCAATTTGTTTTGACCTGAATTTTGTATTGTAAATGAAGAACACAGAGGACTGCCTACATACTCAGCTGGCACACTCTGCACAGCTCATCTTTTCAGAGCATTTTGGGGAGAGCTCTTTCAGAGTGTGTGTTAGAATACAGAATTGCAGAGTAATCTATCGTATCGTACAAGTCCCTCTTGTGACTACCCACATTGAAAACAAAGACCTATGAAAGAGGGTGTTTCACTTTTCTAGCAATACGAGTCTCAAGATTCTCTCACTTAATTCAAAACAAGATTTAAAACATTTCCTTACCACAGCCAGTGGGTGTACAATGCCTGCCTGATTATAAGTAGAATGAATGAATATGCGTGTGTAGGTTATGACTATCTGCATGTTGTGGTTATGCATGGTGCACATGTTGCGCATCAAAGACTGACCATGTTTTAACCTAATGAAGCCTTGAATAAGGCCAAATTTATAGTGCAAATAGAAGGAACTAGTCTTTTTTTTCAGTTATTGCTCAATGAAATACTACATGAGAGTTGGTCACTATTTTTTTGCCTAACAGGATTTAAGATGAGAACATGTTAGACTGGTTATTTAAACATACACACAACCATCTCTCTCTCTCTGTCTGCAATATCAAATATACTAAAGGATATAAATGTTTCTGACTGTTACATTGCAAGCATGGTCAAAAATACACAGAAGTGTTATATAGGGGGAAACTAGCTCCTACTGTAATCTGAAGTGTGTGTGTGTGTGTGTGTGTGTGTGTGTGTGTGTGTGTGTGTGTGGGGTGTGTGTGTGTGTGTGCGAGCATGCGTGCGTGCATGTGTGTGTGTAGAGACCGCAGCTATCATTTTCCATTTTTAAAAGAATGACAAAATTAAACCCGAACCTTGGAAAAAAAAATTTCTTCCCTTCTTTTCCTCACAAACACAGAACAGATCAGAATTTCTTTACCCTCCAACCTCTTTCAAACAACCTTTAAATCAAAAACAAACAGCAGTCTACAGTGAAGATTCTGTCTAACCAGACCACAGTTTTCCTGGCAAGTCACTCATGAACTTCTTTCTGAGCACACCATATTGCAAGAACAAAACATCACACTTCAACAATTCTTGGCCATGTAAAAACACAATTCTTTACAATATGTATGCTTACTCTCAATTACTGTTGTACATTCACGTGTCTTTTATTCCTTCATTAACACCACTATGAATGCAATATTCTCTATATTTCATTGAAACTTGGTAACACTTACGGCATAAGTACCCCCAGCCAAAAGGCGATGGAGGCCATCCCCACTCCAAAGGATACCCAGTCCAGTGGAGTGGTGATGCACTGCTGAAAGGTGTTCCAGATAACCTGGTTTCCTTCCGGGCAGTCGGTAATGTTGGAGGTGGTGGGGGCGGCAGTGGTGACTGCAGTCTGGGCGAGCCCTACCAAGTAATAGGGTCCCGCCATTTTTGGTCCTCTAAGTCTGAAACACACAACAATGGCTTGAGGCACAAGGTGATCTGGAGATGCTGCTGACATTACCTACCTGTCTGCCAACAAATCCCTGGCAAAATCCCTTATGGAAAGTGACATGATCTACAGTGGTAATCACATTGACAAGCTGATTCCTTTAATCCAAAACACAGGCAGTAAAATTTTGCTCATCTTTACAAGGCTAAGGAGATCCATCTGACCCTGCAGTGGTTACAACTGTTGATGTTGGGAAATCTGCATGGGAGGTAATCAGTGTTAGAGCTCGCAATCAGTGAGAAGTGACCTTGCCACTTTCAGGGGTCTATCACAAATGGGCATGCCCCAAACAACTCCACTCCATTAGTCTGCATATCAATTCAATCAGCGAGAGAAAACCCCATATGGGTTTGGAACAGTGAACCTGTGTTACAATCAAATCCTGATTGTTATTCTGGCATGCACTTCAAATAAGATATTCAACTCTTTACACCTATTGATCCATAAACTGAGAAATGGAAACTACTGGCTATGGAAAGACAGGTGGTATCTTTCCCAGAGTTTTTTTCCCAGAAAAAAATCTATTCACTGAGAAAAGAAAAGACCTCTCAGTACCAGAAAACCGCGCAAATGCAATCTACATTTCACCCTTGCCAAAATGGGCACTGGATTTTTTCCCTTAAGTGTGGTAATCTTTCACTTCTCTTAAAGAAAGAAAAGCAAATGGGGAAGGGGTGGCATTGTAGTTCACTCTATATTCCTTCTCCAATTTCTTGGTTTTTCTAAGACATAGTAGCTAATTCTAATTTCAGGTTCTAATTTCCTTCTTTTTTTTTTTCCATAGGGGTGGGGGATGGGTGGGAGAGAGGAGGAAGGGAAACTAAATTCAGCATCACAGTTAATCTGCATGTATATTATTGTGCAAATACAAACATTCAGCTCCAGTGATTTTTCATTCAATTAGTCCCTGAACTGATATTTCAAGAGTTCCCATTCTAATTCTCCTTGTTTTCATTTTCTTTTGGGGGGTTGTCACTTAAAGTTTATCTCCATCTAGAAAGCAAAAATGTGCATCAGCAATTCAAACAGTGTGCTGACAGATGATGAAATTTTACATAGTAAAGTCTTCTCCAGTTTGAAAAGTAATCTTTTTGCTAACCGTTACCTTTCACATCAGCTTCCCTAGAGAGAGCAGAACCAGATATCATCCTCTATTTCACTTTAGTCTCATAACCAGAGACCAGTTACAACTTTTTAAGGAATACATGAAATAGCCTCAGTTGTACACTGAAGTCTTTAAGTCTTAGAGGAAAGGCTGTCAGATGTCAGTGTATCAATGCAAATTTAGACAACTGCTAGGTTCTTTCTGTTTGCCTTCCATTCAGTCAATCACAAGGCTATCATTCAATCATTCATTTTTCTAAATTCAGATAATCATTACACTGAAATTCAACCAGTCACTAGGTTAGCAGTCTACCAATGTGTCACAACAAATTATTCACTCATGATAGTTAATCATTTTCATCATTATAGGCTAGCAAACCACACGGAGCATTTCAGGGCTTTTAAACTCAGGGACAGTGGGGGTGGGGGTAGAGAGAAAATCACACCCTGAAAAGGTCAGATTTTGAACAAGATTACTTCCTGAAATAGAAACAAAGGGAGCAAACAATGAAATCCTTGTTGCGAATAAGACCACACCATGCTGGGAGCAATCCAAGCACCAGCTGTTCCACTTGAGTTTTTGAACCCAGATTAGAACAAACCATAAAAAGGTAATGAAAAACTTTTCAACATTAGGAAAAAAAAGCACAACAACTTCAAACTCAACATATGGGTAAATAGACTTTGCAGCTGTTTGGACAGCAAGTGCTGTACTGGACATTACATACAACTTTAATTACCTAGTCACCAGACTGTGTTAAAAAAAAAAAGTGGAATGTCATAAGTTATGATCAGAAATATGTGTATGTAAAGCAGTTTAAAGAACAAAGACCAGAAAAATGGACCAGAAAATCTAGAAAAAAAAACAAAAAAACCCAGCAGAGGGCTGTAAAGAACGACAAAACCAAAAAAACAACAAAAAAACAACAAAAAAAGGGCCGATCAAAGAGAAGAAAAGAGGAAGTTACAAGCCCAGATCTCTACTTAGAGAAGGGTGGGGAACTGTTTGTTCTGAAAGAGCACTTGGCATCCCCCCCCCCCCCCCCCCCACCCCCTCCCCAAGGATTTACTCAAGGTAATCACTCATGATATTACATTGTGCAAAACATCGATATTGAATGAAATGGACAACCAGAGTGGTAAATGTGCTGCTCATGATTCAGCACCTTTCACTGGGATCTCTGGTAATGGTTTGTCTTAAAGAAATAATGAAAGAAGAAAATCCCCTTTCAGACAAAACCTCAACACAACGTTCCTCAGCCAAGATCAAAGTCTGGCAACAGCATGTAAAAGTACAAACTACACAAGTAAATCTGCGCATACTTGCCAACTGGATACATCAAATGAACTCTTTGATAACAAAATCTGTATGTGAACAAGAAGATATGGTTTTTCTCTGTTCGTTTATTTGTATTTGTTTTGTTTCAGAATTAGGCCACTAAGAAGCTTCAAGTCTATAAAAAGACAACAACAAACAAACAAACAAAAACCTTCAAAATATATAACTTACGCATAGGCTCCTAGATTTATTCCTCTTCACAATACCTCCTCCCATCCCTCTCACACACTTCCTTCCCTGCAATCCCATCCATCTCTTTTCACTGTAATCTTATTCAGTCATAGTTCTTGCGTATGCATTCGTGTGTGTGTGTGTGTGTGTGTGTGTGTGTGTGTGTGTGTGTGTGTGTGTGTGTGTGTGTTGAGTGTGTGTGTGCACGCATGCGAGCACACACGCATGTATGTGTGTGTATGTCTGTTTGTGTTGTTTTGTTTTGCCAGTGAAACCCTTTTTTTCCTGCTCACCATTTGCAGCATGCATCTTCCAGGCTTAAAGTGACTGAGCATGTACGACTGACATTGCAGGCATGCATTCTTTCAGATAGCTTATTGTTACCACTAACACTGACTCTATACATTACATTTTTCCAGCTATGTCAAAAATCGTTTGAATGGGTCCAAAAAAATAAATGAAACGCCAAACACTCATGTTCACTCAGCCACTTACTTCCTGTCCTTCTCTCTAAAGAACCTGCCGTAAACAGAAAGTTTCTAAACCTTCAAATTTCTTCCTGACATTGTGAGAAGAGGGGGCAGGTTGTGATCTTTGTAACCTCAATTCTCTCCAAAAGGAAGAAGGCTGATAACCTACTGTGCTGTCAATCGCTCTGTTACGCAAACCACCAGCTCTCGGTCCACCTGTTGAAGCTCAAGAGATTAGTACTGCCCCCTGGATAAAGATTGCCATCATACACACAATGACCAGTGACTAGTTTTGTTGGACAAGCAGACACTGCCGTCTTGCAAAGATTGCTGGATACAACACTTCACCTTTAAACTGTTCTCATATCATGACCTATTCCTATAAAGGGGTGGTGGGGAGGAGGGGACAGGGGGAGGAGGTGAGCGGGGGAGAGGGGGGGATGAGAGTAATCTCTACATCTGAAGCATCTGCCATTTTTAATGCTCTGTATCATCTTCACTGTTCAAAGCTATTCCTTCCGATTACTTTCTGTAATTAATTTTTAATTCCTGTGATTTTTTTTTTTTTTTTAACTAATCAAACCCTATCAAGTTCCAAAAACAAGGATCTATTCATAGCAATCTGAAGCCTTTCCCGGTTTCAGAGGATTACATGAAAATTATTCTGCTGGGTTCCCTCTGACTGCGGTATTGTTTTTTTTTTGGTGAAAGAACTGACAGATCAATGAAAGTAGAAGTTAAAAATACAAAAGACATCCATTGCCTCTCTAAGGGTGCAATGAAAACTGCAACAGGGCATGCTGGGAAGAAACCGCAAAAGACTAATTGACTGCTTAATATCCAAATAATTATCATTAGACCAAATACCTTCAATACTTCTATAGCTGTAGTTTTACTGTGTCAGGAATGACATTTCTCATGTCATAGATCCAGATATTTAAAAAATTTTGTTATGAACTACAACTGCACCTTGCAACTGTGGTGAAATGATAGCAAACACTGCTTAAAGTTTACTAGTTTTCCCAATTATCAGTGCTCCTTTCTCATTATTCCTTGAATCTGATTTCAACAAACTTACCAGTAATAGGAATAAAGTTCTACCAATCGTTACTATTTCATAGTCGCTTCATTCCCTTCTGTTAAGGGGTTCCTTCTTACTGAAAAACGGAAATAATTTCTATTGCTTACTTACTTACTAAATCCTCTTCAATGCTGCCATAATTTATTGCTGACTGTTGTCATCTGTTAGTCTGATTAACCTGTTGCTGCTAATACCATTATTCTCTTAAATATAGAGGCTTTTATTCTCTTTTTTTCCTTCTTTTTGTCAGACTCATTTAAAATTGCTCGGTGCACAGTTCACATTTTATGGATTTGAATATTTGAAGAACCACACATAAGTACACTATATGACTGCTTTTTATTTGTTTTGTTTTGTTGCTGTTATTGCTGTTGTTGTTCTCTCCAAGGAATCTGCAGGTTTCTGCATTTCCACGTCTCTCCCTAAAAGTGTTTCATTTGCAGTTCTTGCCGTCTCAGTTTTCTGGACAAGAACCAGGGAGTGAGCTGGTCCACTGCTGTGTTATCACTTTGTTACATGATCCACTAGCCATGTGTTCATGTCTGAACCAGAGATGTGTACTGCTTGTTGGATGAGATATGTACTGCTTGTTGGATGAGATGTGTACTGCTTGTTGGATGAGATGTGTACTGCTTGTTGGATGAGATGTGTACTGCTTGTTGGATGAGATTTGTACTGCTTGTTGGATGAGATGTGTACTGCTTGTTGGATGAGATTTGTACTGCTTGTTGGATGAGATTTGTACTGCTTGTTGGATGAGATTTGAACTGCTTGTTGGATAAGGACTACTGTGTGACTCACACAGATATGGGATTAGTTTCCTTGAACAGGCAAACAGGGCTGTCTTGCCACGATACTGGATACAATATTCCACATGTAAAAAGTTCCCGTATCATCACCTTATCCTTCTAAGATACTCAGACATGTTTATACTCTCAGAACTAAAGAAGAACTTGCATGTAAACCTGCAAAAATTGCTACAGACATTCTTTTTTTTCCCCCCTTTTAAATGCTGATCAATGAGGACGCAGGTGATTAAGATGATGCTACAGATTTCCAGTTAAGTCTGAGATAGCATGACAGGGCTGCACTCATAAACAATGAGATCCCTGGTTGAAATGTGTAGGTTGTGTACGGCCATGTGTCATCCATGAGCAGTCAAAATGCAATACTGCCACTGTTTCTTTATAAAGCAGCCAACCTACCACAACAGAGTTCTGTGAGCATTATAAATATCCTTAACATTTTGTTTCTATAGTTCATGAGATATAATGTTTTGATTAAAATGCTCTTCTGGGCCCTCTAGTGCCTGTACTGTACAGTGAAGGTTAATGGCTTTGATTTATTTTCTTGACTTTTCCATGCCTAAACTGCCACTGCTTTTTAGCTAACTGACTAAACCAAGTCTAAATCTGAATTCAGTCACATCTCAAATATTTCTTGATTTTATGGGAGTACAAGAACATCTTTCTCAAGGGTTTCTCCAAACTTTCTGATGAAAGGATCGACAGTGTACTGCAAAGAGAAACAAGGAATATCCGTAGGTGATAGAGACATATACTTTATATCATCCCCATGGAATCTACAAAAGGCATGTGGGTAACATTTCAAAAGAAATAGCAGAAGACATAAGAATGATTACATTTCAGTATCTTTAGCACTTTCTATGGTTGTATTTACCTACAAATTTCTCGACATCAGAAACATTCTAGAGCTAACTCACATAAAAAGTGCTCCTTGCCTCTATGGTCGACAGATTCTTGGATTACTTTTCACCGTTAGCAGTGAAACTCTTCCTCTTCTTTCTTGTTAATTCCTAAATCAGATTTGAACAAACTTTTTAGTGATATGAACAACCGCAAAATTGTTACTATATCACAGTTCCTTTATTTCTGTCTGTAGAAGTTGTTTTTTTCCTCACTGTAAAAACCACTTTTATAGGACAAGTAACAAAATCATTTCTACTGTTGCCCTAATTTTCAATTTGCTGCCATTGCTTGTTGCTTTACTTGCTGTTACAATCATTACATCTGTATAAGTTCCCCGTCCCCTCCACCTTCCTTTTTTTTTGAGGGGGGGGGGGGGGGGGGTCAAATTTTAAACAAAATTAATCATTCAATGCAAGTAGCCTGTTAATCTTTTTAACATGTGTAGAACCACACACATGCACACTGCACTACTCACTTTTTGTGCCCCTCTCCAAAAACCCTGCTGTGACCACAGGTTTCTACTCCTCCGTGTCTCTGCTTACAACCTTGCCTTATTTGTAGTCTTTCTAATCTCAGTTTGGATAAGAACTACTCAGTGGGCTGGTCACATGCCGTGTTATCACTGTTACACACACTCTTAACTGTCCATGAGTGCTGCACAGAAACCAGCACTGCATGGGGGATAAACACTATCATTTCTGCATACAGTGGTAAGTGATCATTTCTGTTGGACAGGAGCAGTCAGATCTCATCTGTTTCTTGATTCCATGGGAGTATAAGAACATCTTTCTCTATGGTTTCTCCTAACTTCCTGATAAAAGGATTGACAAAGTACTGAAAAGAGAAACAAAGAATATCCATAAGTGACTGAGACATATATATCATAATGTCCCACTGGAATCTACAAAGCTATGTGGGTAACATTTTAAAAGAAACAGCAAAAGACTTTGTTGTGTTATTTTCTTAATAATCATCCATAAAAATTACTACATTTCAGTATTCTCTACCATTTTCTATTGATGTAGTTTATAGCTATCTACAAATTTCTCTAGCTTATAAATCCAAAAACTTTTGGAACTAACTTATGTAAGAACTGCAAGCTGCATCTATGGTGGACAGATACCTGGATTATTGTTCACTTTCAGCTGTAAAACTGTCTTTTCTCTTCTCTCTTCTTACTTCCTAAATCAGATTTATACAAACTTTTCAGCGACATGAACAACTGTTACTACTTCATAGTTCCTTTTGTCCCCCGTCTGTAGAAGTCTTCTTCCCACTGAAGAAACCACATTCATGGGACCACTAACAAAATCATTTCTATTTTTGCCATAATCTTTCATTTGCTGCCATTGCTTGTTGCTTTACTTGCTGTTACAATCATTACATCTGTATACATTTTCCATCCCCTCCACCTTCCTTTTTCTGGTCAAATTTTAAAGAATTATTCAATGCAAGTAGCCTGTATATCTTTTTAACATTTGAAGAACCACACACATGCACACTGCACTACTCACTTTTTGTGCCCCTCTCCAAAGACCCTGCTGCGACCACAGGTTTCTACTCCTCTGTGCCTCTGCTTACAACCTTGCCTTATTTGTAGTCTTTCTAATCTCAGTTTGGATAGGAACTACTCAGTGGGCTGGTCACATGCCGTGTTATCACTGTTACACACACTCTTAACTGTCCATGAGTGCTGCACAGAAACCAGCACTGCATGGGGGATAAACACTATCATTTCTGCATACAGTGGTAAGTGATCATTTCTGTTGGACAGGAGCAGTCAGATCTCATCTGTTTCTTGATTCCATGGGAGTATAAGAACATCTTTCTCTACGGTTTCTCCTAACTTCCTGATTAAAGGATTGACAAAGTACTGAAAAGAGAAACAAAGAATATCCATAAGTGACTGAGACATATACACCATAATGTCCCTCTGGAATCTACAAAGCTATGTGGGTAACATTTTAAAAGAAACAACAAAAGACATTGTTGTGTTATTTTCTTAATAATCATCCATAAAAATTACTACATTTCAGTATTCTCTACCATTTTCTATTGATGTAGTTTATATTTATCTACAAATTTCTCTAGCTTATAAATCCAAAAACTTTCGGAATTAACTTACTTAAAAACTGCAAGCTGCGTCTATGGTGGACAGATACCTGGATTATTGTTCACTTTCAGCAGTAAAACTGTCTTTTCTCTTCTTACTTACTTCCTAAATCAGATTTATACAAACTTTTCAGCGACATGAACAACTGTTACTACTTCATAGTTCCTTTTGTCCCCCGTCTGTAGAAGTCTTCTTCCCACTGAGAAACCACATTCATGGGACCACTAACAAAATCATTTCTATTTTTGCCATAATCTTTCATTTGCTGCCATTGCTTGTTGCTTTACTTGCTGTTACAATCATTACATCTGTATACATTTTCCATCCCCTCCACCTTCCTTTTTCTGGTCAAATTTTAAAGAATTATTCAATGCAAGTAGCCTGTATATCTTTTTAACATTTGAAGAACCACACACATGCACACTGCACTACTCACTTTTTGTGCCCCTCTCCAAAGACCCTGCTGCGACCACAGGTTTCTACTCCTCTGTGCCTCTGCTTACAACCTTGCCTTATTTGTAGTCTTTCTAATCTCAGTTTGGATAGGAACTACTCAGTGGGCTGGTCACATGCCGTGTTATCACTGTTACACACACTCTTAACTGTCCATGAGTGCTGCACAGAAACCAGCACTGCATGGGGGATAAACACTATCATTTCTGCATACAGTGGTAAGTGATCATTTCTGTTGGACAGGAGCAGTCAGATCTCATCTGTTTCTTGATTCCATGGGAGTATAAGAACATCTTTCTCTATGGTTTCTCCTAACTTCCTGATTAAAGGATTGACAAAGTACTGAAAAGAGAAACAAAGAATATCCATAAGTGACTGAGACATATACACCATAATGTCCCCTCTGGAATCTACAAAGCTATGTGGGTAACATTTCAAAAGAAACACAAAAGACTTGTTGTGTTATTTTCTTAATAATCATCCATAAAAATTACTACATTTCAGTATTCTCTACCATTTTCTATTGATGTAGTTTATATTATCTACAAATTTCTCTAGCTTATAAATCCAAAAACTTTTCGGAATTAACTTATTAAAAACTGCAAGCTGCATCTATGGTGGACAGATACCTGGATTATTGTTCACTTTCAGCTGTAAAACTGTCTTTTCTCTTCTCTTACTTACTTCCTAAATCAGATTATACAAACTTTTCAGCAACATGAACAACTGTTACTACTTCATAGTTCCCTTTTTTCCCCCGTCTGTAGAAGTCTTCTTCCCACTGTAGAAACCACATTCATGGGACCACTAACAAAATCATTTCTACTTTTGCCATAATCTTTCATTTGCTGCCATTGCTTGTTGCTTTACTTGCTGTTACAATCATTACATCTGTATACATTTTCCATCCCCTCCACCTTCCTTTTTCTGGTCAAATTTTAAAGAATTATTCAATGCAAGTAGCCTGTATATCTTTTTTAACATTTGAAGAACCACACACATGCACACTGCCTACTCACTTTTTGTGCCCCTCTCCAAAGACCCTGCTGTGACCACAGGTTTCTACTCCTCTGTGCCTCTGCTTACAACCTTGCCTTATTTGTAGTCTTTCTAATCTCAGTTTGGATAGGAACTACATAGTGGGCTGGTCACATGCGTGTTATCACTGTTACACACACTCTTAACTGTCCATAGTGTTGCCAAACAGGTATCAGATATACAGTATATCGCATACAGTGGCCCAAGTGCGCTTATTACAGGGCTCCCTCACTTTTGCTTCCATGGGTTAGAACATTGTCTATTTTCACCAACTTCCTGAAAAAAATTTGTCAATTTTGCCTTTGAAAACAATCCAAGTGGGACTGCAGACATATCACACCCTAAGCCTAATCTACAAGCTTGATGGAACACTTTCAAAAAGAAACTAGCAAAACTTTTTGTGTATTATTTTTTTAACATCCATAAAAATTACTACATTTCAGTATTCTCTACCATTTTCTATTGATGTAGTTTATAGCTATCTACAAATTTCTCTAGCTTATAAATCCAAAAACTTTTGGAACTAACTTATGTAAGAACTGCAAGCTGCATCTATGGTGGACAGATACCTGGATTATTGTTCACTTTCAGCTGTAAAACTGTCTTTTCTCTTCTCTCTTCTTACTTCCTAAATCAGATGTATACAAACTTTTCAGCAACATGAACGACTGTTACTACTTCATAGTTCCCTTTGTCCCCCGTCTGTAGAAGTCTTCTTCCCACTGAAGAAACCACATTCATGGGACCACTAACAAAATCATTTCTACTTTTGCCATAATCTTTCATTTGCTGCCATTGCTTGTTGCTTTACTTGCTGTTACAATCATTACATCTGTATACACTTTCCATCCCCTCCACCTTCCTTTTTCTGGTCAAATTTTAAAGAATTATTCAATGCAAGTAGCCTGTATATCTTTTTAACATTTGAAGAACCACACACATGCACACTGCGCTACTCACTTTTTGTGCCCCTCTCCAAAGACCCTGCTGTGACCACAGGTTTCTACTCCTCTGTGCCTCTGCTTACAACCTTGCCTTATTTGTAGTCTTTCTAATCTCAGTTTGGAGAGGAACTACATAGTGGGCTGGTCACATGATGTGTTATCACTGTTACACACACTCTTAACTGTCCATCAGTGTTGCACAGGTATCAGATATCAGGTATCAGGTATGGGCCCTAAGCCTCGCGGCTTATTATGGGCTCCCTCACTTGCTTCCAGTCGTTGGCAAATGTGGTCTATTTTGTGCACCAATGTGTGCTTGAAAAAAATTTGTCTATTTTGCCTTTGAAATCATCCAAGCTGGTGCTCAGGACTATATCATCACTAAGCCTATTCCAGTCTTGAAAGACTCTTCTAGAGAAATGATACTTTCTACAATTTTTTATTCCATTTAATTTTTTTAACTTAAAGGTGTGTCCACGTGTTCTTTTACCTTTATTAAAGGTCACTAATTCGTTTATGTCAATGTTGTCCTTTCCCTTGATAAGTCTGTACATCTGAATCAGGTCCCCTCTTCTTCGTCGGTAGCTTAGTGAAAACAAATTCAAATGTCTCAGTCTGTCTTCATATGTTAAGTCCTTTATGTATGACACTAGTCTTGTCGCTCTTCTCTGTACTGCCTCTAGGGTTGTTATATGTTTCTTTAACCATGGTGCCCAGATTATTTGTGCATATTCCAGTATTGGTCTGACCAATGTTGCATATAATGTTCTAAACATATCCTCATCCATGTATGAAAAAGATCTTCTTATTAGTCCAATCATCATGTTTGCTTTTTGGGCAATGTTTTGTATATGGGTATCAAACTTTAAGTCCGAATTGAATGTCACACCGATGTCCTTTTCAGCATCAGTCTCTGTCACATCAACCAAGTCTCCTTTATTTTCTCTCATATTATATATCACTTTTGGGTTTTTACTTCCCATATGTAATACCTTACATTTTTGTGCATTAAAACTCATTTGCCACTTTTTTGACCATTCCACAGCTTTTCCAAGATCCTCTTGTAGTTGAATACCTGGTTTACCAAATATCTTTGTGTCATCGGCAAAAATTTTACAGTAACTTTTAATACTGTCCGGCAGATCATTTATAAAAATGATAAACAGCAACGGACCCAAGATACTACCTTGAGGTATGCCGCTCCTCACCTTTGCCCAGTCCGAGTATGCCCCCTCAACCCTTACCCTTTGTTGTCTATCTGCTAAGAAATCCTTAATAAAATCAAGAAGTGGGCCACTGATTCCAGCTGCTTTTATTTTCATCATTAGCCTTTTATGTGGAACTTTATCAAAAGCCTTTTGAAAGTCAAGGTATAAAATATCTGTACTCTCTCCCATGTCCTCTCTACTGGATAAGATTTCTGTTATTTGTAGTAGTTGTGTTACGCACGATCTACCTTTTCTAAAGCGATGCTGGCAATCATTGAAGTAATTCTTCTCTTCCAAGAAAGAGTATACATGTTCCTTAACAAAGCTTTCTGCCACTTTGCAAAGTACACATGTTAGACTGACGGGTCTATAGTTTCCCGGCTGGCTACGCTCCCCTTTTTTAAAGATACAAGTAATGTTTGCCTTCCTCCAGTCTTCTGGTACCTTTCCAGTACTAAAACATTTATTAAATAATATGCACAATGGGTGGGCTAATTCATTTGATAGCTCTTTAAGGACTCTTGGGTGTATATCATCGGGGCCTTTGGATTTATTCTGATTTAATTTTCCCAATTTTTGTTTCACAGCTTCTGGTGTAACTAGAATCTCATTTAAATATTCCCCTACAATCACTTCTTCTACGTTAGGGACATTTGTGCAGTCCTCCTGTGTAAATACTCCACAGAAGAAATCATTTAGGATCTGGGCTTTCTCTAGGTCCGTTTCTGCATAACCATCCTTGGATCTCAGTTTGCCAATTCCATCCCTAACTCCTGTTTTTGAACGGACGTATTTCCAAAAAGCCTTTGGATTTTCTTTGCTTTCCTGTGCTATACGTTTCTCAAAATTACGTTTCGTCTTTCTGATTTCACTATTTGTTTTATTTCGAATTTCTATATATCGTCTCTTATCATACTCCTTTTGTGTTTTTAAGTATTTCTTATACGCTCTATTTTTGTTCTTAATTTTTATAAGCAGTTCTGTTGTCATCCATCCTGGTTTTCTGATATCATGAATTGTTGTTCTTTTTGGTACAAACTTTTCCACCCCTTCTAATATTTTTTCTTTTATTAGGCACCATGTTTCCTCGACCCCCTGGCTTTGAGTTTGCGACCAATCTATCTTTGCAAAGTGTTTTCGCATAGCATCATAATCCCCTTTGTTGTATATCACAGAATGAAGCACATTTTCCTCCCGTTTTCTTCCATTTATTGTAAAAGATAACACCTCATGGTCACTCTCTCCTAATGGTGAAACCAGCAATGCATGGGAGATAAACACTATCATTTCTGCATACAATGATAAGTGATCATTTCTGTTGGACAGCCACACATATCACTGTCCAGCAAAGATTGCAGAGCTGAGGACTGAGTATTTTGAAGAATTGCACTTTCCCTTCTTCTTCCCTTTTTTTTCTGTTAGACTGCATTTTCTTGTGGAAGTACTTTTGATTAAACAAAAAAAAAAGGACAAAAATGCTTTTCACTCTTGCCATCATTTTTTTCCAGCTTCAAAGATCTGTTAATCTACTTGTCACAAGTGGCATCATTTTCTTGCATTTAAGCTATTTTCTTGCATTTAAACTATTTTCTGGCATTTAAGCTATTATTCCAATCAAGTTTGTATACACTGATTCAATGCAGTAATATATTGGTTGGCACAAATATTGTTGCCTTTGTTTGTTCGCTTTGTTATTTTTTGTTTGTTTGTTTGTTTGTGTGTGTGTTTTTTTTTCAAATTTACTGTTGCCACCTGTTAGTATGTTGTTATTGCCATTGTCTCCTTATTTCTCTTGGATGTTTTTCTATTTTTCGTCATGTTTGTTTAAACTGATGTCATGCTTATGTTTATACACATAAACACATACAAAACATTTCACATTCTCAACAACGAACCAACTGTCTATTCTTAACAATAAATTAACTGCATACAAACATGATGTCTGTTTTCTTTTTCTTTTTTTTTCTTCTCTATCACGGTTGTCTAAAATGACTTTAAGCATAATGTACACATGAATACAGAATTATACACCTACAGCATATATGTTCAACTATAAATTTACTGCATTTTGAGCATTATACCACTCACCTCTTGTCTCTCTTGTCCCTCTCTCTTCTGATCATACACTGACCACAGGTTTCAGCAATACTGTGTGTGTGAGAGCAAGAGATTGTGCCTTCTTTATAGGGATTTGTAATCTCAGCTTTAGGTAAGAACTACATGGTAGGGCAGATAACCCCTACTCTTTATCATTCTGAGAGGTCATGCACTGAGTGACTCTGTGTCCATGCATGATGCACTGAGACTGGTACTTCTATAGTTGTGAATAAACAGTGTAATCTTGCACACACTGAGAGCAAATTCCCTTTTGACTGACAATGTGCACTGCACTGAAAAGATTGTTGTTTTGTTTGTTTGTTTGTTTTTAAGAAGCTCTTATACTGCAGTGTAATCCTGCTAAGGACCTGATCATCCTTTTCCTCTCTAACCAAGAGATTCAGCAATCTTTGCAGGAGAAAGCTAACTGCCTACAAATTAATCACTTATCGCAGGAGACCGCTATCTGCATAAAAATTAATCACTTATCTGCGTGTGAGATGATAATGTTCAAAATAAATCCACCTTGCAATACTGGTCTCCATGACTCAAGACATGTACAACGGTGTGCATAAAGGTGATGACACAGCAAGTTACCAGCCCATTGCATACAGTGAATTTACTGACCCGAGATGACACAAAGACTTGTGAAAAACAAACGGTAGACTCCGGTGGAGACACAAACATGCCGACACCTGTTATCACCACTTCTATACTACCTGAGCTGATGACAGGACCATACCGGGAAATGACAAGAATTCAAGCAGTGATGTGCATGTGTTTGTGAGTATGCATGCATGTGCGCCTGCATGCCTCTTTCTCGTGTGTGTGTGTGTGTGTGTGTGTGTGTGTGTGTGTGTGTGTGTGTGTGTGTGTGTGTGTGTGTTTGTGTGTGTGTGTGCGCGCGCGCGTATGTGTGTGTGTGTGTGCATGAGCATGCGTCTGTGTGTGTATGTTGTGTCTGTGTGTGTGTGTGTGCACGCGCACATGTGTGTGCATACGTAAACGTGTGCACAAGTGCATGCACACGTGTGTGTGTGTGTGTGTGTGTGTGTGTGTGTGTGTGTGTGTGTGTGTGTGTGTGTGTGTGTGTATGTGTGCGCGTGCGTGCGCGTGCGTGCTTGTGTGTATGTCCATGTATGTGCACACATGCATATGTGCTTGTCTGATTGCGGTTCTTCAATTTGTCATCTATCCATTAAGTGTTTTCTGAGTTGTGATAGTAAAACGCCCCAGTCAACTGTAAAAACCCTGAACACATCATACTTCCCTTTAAATTACACTGTTTTTTTTCTGGGAAATCTTTCTCTTCATGTTAAACATTGAGATCAGATTTGCCTTCCAATAAAAGTTCCCTCTCTCTAAAGAAAACAAATTTTAAGGATTCAGTTTTAAGCAGCTATTAGTGTGAGATTCCACTCAGTCAACCTTGAAAAGCAAAGGATAAGGAAAACACTGTCTGATGAAAGAGATGTAAATAAATAATCTTGTGCACAGGCCAGCATGTCTCAGCAGTGCACTTCCTACAAATTTGCAAAATGCTGTGTGTGTGTGTGTGTGTGTGTGTGTGTGTGTGTGTGTGTGTGTGTGTGTGTGTGTGTGTGTGTTAGAGACTGAGAGTCCCTTCACTGGCAAACATGTCACAATCTCACTGCCAGGTCATGCAAATAGTGTGCACTGCAACATATTTGATTGTATGTTGAGCAGCTCACCTTCTCTCAGCTATTTTTTTTTTTTATCGATACGTTGCAGCTGTGTGTGTGACCAGTTTGTCTCTATACCCTTGAACATTGCTGTCCCTAACTTCTAAAAATGCAAACAGGATTACAACTAAGTAAGTGTTTCTCATCGTTAATTTCATTCCACTTATTCCCTATCACCGTCAAGTTTTTACTTTAACGAATATAAACAAAGTGTGAGTGTGTGTGTGTGTGTGTGTGTGTGTGTGTGTGTGTGTGTGTGTGTGTGTGTGTCTGTGTCTGTGTGTGTGTGTCTTGTGTCTGTGTGTGTGATTTCAATGTTGGCTTTTTCTGGTCAATTTCAAGTGCTGGCACAACCAAACTTAGCACAGAGAATCAGTGATAAATATTGTTCAGATCTAAGTGGCGACCGCCAGCATGAAGATGTCAACAAATGGTACAGGCCATGAATCTGCTATCACCATTTTATCCAGTATTTCCAATCTTGCAAAAACGACCTTTCCGTACAAACTATGATCATGTATAGCATATGCTATCTAGTATTTCATATGATCACTGCAACAACATAAACTCACATCTTATCAAGATGAGACATTCCAGAGCAAAGGCTACCTGGCAGAGGAGCATATCTTACTAACGACAAATGTGATGAAGAACATTTCAAACGAGTCTGCATTAAAATGCATCCTGACAAAAAGCAGATCAGTCAAGACATAATGGCCTTTGCTTGTGTTTCACAGCGCATGTCTTGTTACACCTCTGAAGAATCTGAAAACAAGCTGTGGACAGCCTTCTTTCCACTGTTCCTGATCCTCTTCTGGGGGCCGGAATAGCTCACTTGGTAGAGCGCCGGACTCGTGATCCTGGGGTTGCGGGTTCAAATTTCGGTACAGGGGATTCAGTACAGGGGGATTTTTCCCTCGGAGTTAACATAGGTTCTGACTCCGTACCCCATACAGTCCTTCGAATGAGACTATAAACCGAGGTTCTGTGTGTGAACGCACGCACATCATCTTGCACACACGTAAAATCCCATCACCAACTGTTGGAAGAGAAGGCCAGTTTGGCCGTTGGTATGGATGACACGTTACACATAGCATGCACCTTCCCCGAAGTTGGAGTATGGCTGCCTTAACGGCAGGATTAAAAAACGGTCATACACACAAAACTCCACTGTCTGTCAATACAGGCAGTGTCCGCAGGAGTATCAGCCTGTGTTCGCAGAAAGAAAGAAAGAAAAGATCCCCTTCTCACTGCCTCCTGTTTTGCGCATTGTAAAATTGTACATTAGGCAAGATGGCTCTCTTGTTTAAGATTATGACATCCATGATGCACTGCAATGATTGTGCAAATCATTCTTTTCATGTGAGTAAGCAGAGCAAATGTTTAGTGTCAATTACCCATCATTCTTTCCACATGAGCAAGTGAAGCAAATGTTTAATTTAAGTCAGTGGCTGACTCTGTCACTTTATTTGATAGACGCCTTTCTATAATATGAGTAAGTGAAGCAAATGTTTAATTTAAGTCAGTGGCTGACTCTGTCACTTTATTTGATAGATGCCTTTCTATAATATGAGTAAGTGAAGCAAATGTTTCACTCAAATCAGTGACTGACTCTTCATTTGACAGGTCCTTTCTAATCACTCAAGGAATTCCTTGTGACCCTACTCTCATTCTAGTCCATTAGCATTGTCAGTAGAGTGTCACAATGTCACAGTGGCTTTCAAAATAATGATTCAAAAAATGAATTAAAAATGCACAAAATCCAAATAGTTCATCTACATTTGTTGGACAGATACTACAGATACTGAACTGCGATACCAAAAACAGTGCATCATTATGTACTTAATGTAAACCAGCACATCATGCTGGACACTCTGACGACACCAGACTATTTACTGTGATATAAGACATTATCAGATGCTCAGCTCACCCTTTGGTCATAACGCATGTTACCTGGCCCAGTAACCTACAAACATACATGTGTTGTTCCTCAATTTAACGTCTTCTCACTAAAAGTGATATCAGACGATGTGTTAATGATGTGTGTGGTATGCGAATGTGTGCTTATGAAAAGAATGGTGGAGGGATAGGGGAAAAGCGTGTAGAACTTTGAATACTACTACGTGTTCAAAAAACAAAAACAAACAAACAACAAAAAAACCTAGATAAAACCAATTAAAGAAAAACGCCAACTGGATTCTGTAAGAAACTTTGACTAACTAATCTGAGAAACGAATAATCATTCAACATTTTAGAGAGTGATGACGTCGATCTATCGGAAGTATTACCACCTGCCATGATAATCAAGTTCTTTGTTTTGGGGCAATGAATTAACAAATGTGAAACACTTAGTGCGTTTCCACACATACATCTAACATTTCTACTGAATTTTGTTTTCAGTGAATTTAAACATAATCTGTGGATTAAGCTTCTTACATCTCTAGGTATATGAGTTAGATAAGTTTTTGCTGTTTTATTCTGTGTTCCAGAACTGTATGCAATACAGTTATGATAGTACTGAGATTCCGAGTTCTTTAAACATACATGTGTGTGTGTGTGTGTGTGTGTGTGTGTGTGTGTGTGTGTGTGTGTTTTCTGTATTTTGATTATGCACAAAATGTCATTAAGTTGTATTGTGCATATAATGTTTGTGCCTTTATCTTGCGCCTGTATCGCCTCCTTCAAGACCTCTACCTTGGCAACTAACAGTCCTCCCATATTCACTCAAGTCACTACTGGGCGAGAAAGGTGATGATGGGGGGTGGGGGGGGGGGGGGGGAGGGTGATCACTGATTGAGGGTGCTGAGGGAAAGTGGTTGGAGAGTGCTAGTACACAAAAATATACCTTAAAATGTATATCCAGACTTCAGAGTACCTACTAAAAATAATTTAAAAAAAACAACAAAGGATCGTAAATCTAGTCTTATTGCGTTCAGAAGTAGACCTAGTTAAAGACGATCATTAGAACAACCGACTAAATGACAAACATGCATCGTAACGTTGCAACGAGCGTTTCCTGATGAACAACAACCAATGACACAAAACATTGAAAATGGTGATGAAAGAGTCAACAGTGTCGTGATAGAGACGAAAATTAATAAGCATTGCAACGACATGCTGTAAATAAACACTAGTCAATGATGGACTCACTCTCTTCTGTGTCTGGCTCGAATCTGAAAAACGAGTCAACGTCTCTGATGGACTGACTTGTTTAAATTCAACCAGTTCTTGCTTCGTTGCCAGCGTGTGAGTGCTGAGATCCGTCAGTTTAGTGGGTGCACTAAAATCACATGACCGAGTCACATGACTCGCACGCGTCAAGCTCAAAACCACTTTTACCCCACAGCCGTCGCTGGGTTGGTAAAGTCGGTCAACAGAGCAGCCCAATGCCAAAGGTCATGTGAGCACAAGGTATCAGCTGTAGTTTATTCTGATAAATACACACACTCGTGTCATGTGATTGTGTCGTTGCGTCGCATCCAGTCCTCGACGCACTGCCAGGGCTTCGTGGGAGTGGCCACTGCGATCGTGTTTGTGTCAAGGGCTCAGTGAGCTACTAAAGCTTACCTTGAAAAAGGTTGTCAACATGAGCTGTTGACGTGCCCCAGACACTGTGTGCGTGCGTGCGTGCGTGCGTGTGTGTGTGTGATTCATTCATTTATTCAGCTATACCCCGAGGCTCACGGCAGCTCACTGTGGCTCAAGCTAAGAAGTATGTTTATGGTTGCCTATAGTGTAGCCATACTGATGTGGACTAGTCCGCCAAATTGTCATCGAGTTGGGGCTTCTTTTGAGCCTCAGCTGCAAATAGAACTATCTTCTTCTGTCCCCACTGTGGGAGGAAGGAGGGGAGATGGGAGGCTGGATTATGAATATGAAGATGGCAGCTGGAAAGAGCGCACATGTGCATAGTAAACGCCCATCTCAGTTAAAGTGTACATTTTGCATATTAAAGAAAAGCTTGTTATGATGCCAGAAATCGGGCACATGTATTTGTTGTTGTTTTTATTTTTTTTTTATTTTTTTTTTTTTAGCACACGCATTGTCGCAATTGAAGCGGTGTTTGTTTATTCTTACCCGTGAACATCTCATTTTGAATTCGCTGTCTCAGTGAACACCAACAGTGCTCACACACACACACACACACACACACACGCGCGCGCGCGCGCGCGCGCATGCACGCACGTACGCACACACACACACACACACACACACACACACACACACACACACACACACACACACACAACCGTGAAACGAATGATCGCTTACTCCACTGAAGTGATTAAACATCTTGTCTCTTTCTTGATCATATCAATCTACCTTTAAACAAAGTAACACGTTATTCCATTCGATTCATCAGCCATCTCGTTCCTAATTACTCAGTTCAGCCTGGCGGTAATAATCGGCAACGTACTTGTAAGTCCTGATCCGCCACGTTTTACATTTCCCCCATTTGGGGACATGAACGTGCCGACTTGCGATTTCAGCGTGCGCCTCTTGCTTGGTCCAAAAAGTGTGCCTCTTATGACATGACATCGTTGTGGGGGGCGTGAACTCACTGATAACCCATTACGCGTTTATCGGACGCCACACTCTCAACCCCAATTCCCAATGCCCTGGCTGATGGACAATATGGGCAAGCCCACCCTTACTATCGGGTAGGGACGGGATGGGGACGACACAGGCAAGCCCGTACAGCCCAAAGCGAACCTCTATTGTTCCCCCCTCCTGCTGCCTTTCCCTCTCTTCCATCTCTCCCCCCCCTTCCCCCCCCCCCTCCCTCCCCGCACGGGGTACACGTTACCCCTCACTGGGCGGTTAAATCTGGCATGTCAACAGCCGGAAGTGTTCTCACGGCCCAAAGTCTTCTTCCCTGTCCCTCGCCCGCCCGCCCCCCCTCCTCCCCTTTTTTTCTCTCTTCTACCTCCCCCCACCCACCCACCCCTGTCCCTTCCCCCCCCCCCCTCTCCTTACCCCCTCCAGTCCAGGCCAGACTGCGCCCCTTACTGGACAGTCTTAGAGTGTCAACAGCCCTTCCGAAGTGTTCCCCAGACTGAATAGAAGTGTTCTCCTCCCCCTCTCCCTTCCCCTACCTCCTCTCCACCCTCTCTCTCTCTCTCTCTCTCTCTCTCTCTCCCCCCCCCCCCCCCATCCTGTTCTCCTCTAGCCACTCTGCTCTTCATTGTACAGCCTGTTATGTCAGTAGCCTCATGTGTTCCCATTCCCCTCTGTTCCCCTTCCACCCCCCCCTCCTTCTCCCCCCCCCCCCGCCCCCTCCCTCCTCCAGCCAGACTCTGTCCTCCATTGTACAGCCTGGTGTAGTGTGTTAGCAGCCCCCCCCCCCCCCCCCAAGTGTTCACCCCCATCCCGTCCCCCTCCCCCACTGAAGTGATCTTCCCCTCTCCCTTCCTCTTCCTCCTTCCCTCCCCCCTCCCCAGTCCCTTCCCTCTACCCCTCCCCCCCCCATCCCCTTCTCTCTCCAGTCAGACTGTACCCGTTATTGTACAGCCTGATGTGTCAGCAGCCCGAGATATCCCCCTCCCCCCCACCCCCCACCCACCCACCCCCCACTGAAGTGATCTCCTTCCCCTTCTCCCTTCCTCTTCCTCCTTCATTCCTCCCCCCCCCTCCCCCCCCCCCCCCGTCCCTTCACTCTACCCCCCCCCCCCACACACCCTTCTTTCTCCAGTCAGACTACCCGTTCTCATACACACTAATGAGTCAGCAGCCCAAGATATCCCCCCCCTCCCCCTCCCCCCCACTGAAATGATCTCCTTCCCCTTTCTCTTCCTCCTCCTTCCCCCCCCCCTCCTTTTCACTCTACCCCCCACCCCCACCCCCTTCTTCCACCAGTCAGACTGTACCCGTTATTGTACAGCCTGATGTGTCAGTAGCCTGAGATATCCCCCTCTCCCCCCCCTTCCCCCCCCCCCCACTGAAGTGATCTCCTTCCCCTCTCCCTTCCTCTTCCTCCTCCCAACCCCGCTTCCCTCTCCTCCCCCCCCCCCCCCCCACTTCCTCCTCCAGACAGAGTCTGCCATTTATTGTACAGCTCGAGGTGCCCCCTCCCCCCCCCCCCCCTCCCATATTCCTGCCCTCTCCTCTACCGGGACTGAAATGTTCTCCTTCCCCTTCCCCTTCCGCCTCACCCTCTCCCCCCCCCCCCTCCATTTCTCCTCCTGCCAGACTCTGCTCTTATTTGTGTGTCAGCAGTCCAAAGTGCCCCCCCCCCCCTCTTACCCCCCCAAGTGCCTCCCCCTTCCCCCACCCTCTCTCCTTCCCTCTCCCGGAAATTACGTAAAAGTTACAAAGTTACACCAACGACGCAGACCTTTTTATCAAGTCAGGACAGTGAATTCTTGAGACTTCAAACAGTACAACATGCTGACTAATGACACGTCGTGCCTTTCTGACGTCAGACATTGTTGTTGTTGTTGTTGTCGTCGTCGTCGTACCCTGGCTAAAGACTCCAGGGATCATCCAAACAGCTGAAGTACTTGAACACTATGGCACAAATGCATCAGCTGGGGATGAGAACATTACGTGTGTGACCGTTTCTGATTACCCCGCCACGTGGGAAGCCACACTCCGACTTCGGGGGATTTTGGAGACTGATAATGTTATGCTAGGAGCTTGTCACAACTGAAGACAATCCCTGCATAACTATGCAGAGCATAACAACACATTGATGTAGCCTTGGTGTCAATTATTGGTCTGACATGGCGCTGCGAGCAGGATGAACAAGTGCCAACCTCAGGACGCGGGATCAGGCCCTTGGATGTGAAGTCACAGCAGTTTTCATTTTTTCATTGAAATTTTGAATTTACGCCTATGGTGCGGTGGAGATGGCAGGCCAGATCATTGTTTTGTGAAGGAGCTGACCCTGTAGCTGATTTCAGCATGATGGGAAACTGTCGTGGCACAGTGATTGAATGATGTATCTGATTATTGTGAATTGATGTGTTTGGTTGTTTTTTTTTTTGATGGAAGGACCACCCTGATATGACCCCTGTTGGTCAGCTGAGCTTTAATGTGAACTGACATGGACTGGTTGTTGTTGTGCATAATTTTGAAGTTGAAAGATTGATGTTAGAGTATGAGCATAAGTATCTGTTAGTGAGGGATTTTTGTTTGTTTGTTTGTTTGTTTTTGTTAAGGCGGGACGTCAGTCGAAACTGTTCAAGGATGAGTGCAAGAGTGTGCATGCCCGCGTGGGTATGATGTGTGTGTGTGTGTGTGTGTGTGTGTGTGTGTGTGTGTGTGTGTGTGTGTGTGTGTTGGGGTGGGGATGGCTGGGTGGGTGGGTGGGTAGGTGGTGCATGCGTGTGTGGCAGTGTCCATGTTGTGTGTGTATATGTGTAGCTGTGTGTGTGTGTGTGTGTGTGTGTGTGTGTGTGTGTGTGTGTGGAGGGGGGGGGGGGCGGTGGAGGGGAAAATGGGGAGGGAGAAGTACGATAGGTATGTGGGGGTGAAGGAGGCAAGATGCTGCCTCTCTAACTTAATTCTTCACACTTCATCATCATCATCATCATCATCATCAGAGAGAGAGAGAGAGAGAGAGAGAGAGAGAGAGAGAGAGAGAGGGGGGGGGGGAGCAGAAGAAAATGAAACATAAAAACAGGAGAAAAACATACATGTAGGTGTATGTGGGGAGGAAGGATGCTGTCTATACATGTTAGCTAACCCTCCTACACAACGAAAGCAACATCGGAGGGAGAGAGACATAGAAGAAGATGAAGAACAGCGGGAAATCAAGAGGAAAAATGACCACACTACACAAAACAAGAAGAAATGTAAATATATACTGACTTCCATCAAAAACGCGAAAACAAAACAAGCTGAAGGTTGGGGGTGAATTTTATTGGTCACAATTGTACAGAGTGGGAGCGAGAATTCAACGTGATTCGATTCATTACACCGGTAATGTGTGAAAATGTCATCAGCAATATGTCTTTTGTGTGGAAAATCCAAGGTCACGTGACAAACCAGCTTGAAGTCCTAATACCGTGTGTGGCCACCATTTGCGCTGACAACTGCTTGACACCTGCGGCTCATTGAGTGGACCAGGTGGTTGATGCGTCCCCTTGGCACACCAGCCCACACATGGACGATGGCCTGGTGAAGTTGAGCCGCTGTTGCTGGTCCTGGACGCAGGAGGTCCAACCGTCTGCCAAGTTCATCCCAAAAATGTTCTATTGGGTTTAAATCGGGACTGAGGGCTGGCCAGGGCAGCACATTGACGTTGTTATGCTGAAGAAATTGCTGGGTGGCCCTGGCAGTGTGTGGTCTTGCATTGTCCTGTTGGAATGTCCAGTTTGGGTGTTGCACAAAAAAAGGAACGACATGGGGTCTGAGCACCTGGTTGATGTAGCGCTGTGCATTGACACCCTGTCCGCGACCAGGACCAATGTTCTGAAAGATGACTGGTCCTATGGCGTGGTTAATGCCAATTGCACCCCATATCATAACGTTCGGGCCTCCCCAGGGGTTCCGCTCTACCACACAGGAGTCAGCATAGCGTTCACCAGGTCGACGCCAAATTCTGACACGACCGTCAGCCATGTCAATACAAAAACGGCTCTCATCTGAGAACAGTATGCATCCCCACTGCTGCCTGCGCCAGTTGATTCGGGCTTGTGCCCACTGCAGACTGTCCTGCCGGTGTCTTGGTGTCAGTACCGGACCTCTGTGAGGACGCCTACATGCCAGCCCGTTCTCCTGAAGATGCCGCCGCACAGTGTTGAGGCTGATTCGTTGCTGGAGATTCCCAGGCACCTGTCGAGCAGTGTTAGCAGCTGTTTGCCGCCTGTCCCGCAGATGGGTTCGAACAAGATGGCGATCCTCTCTTGGTGTGGTGACCCGAGGACGGACTGGCCGGGGACGATCATCAGTGGTACCAGTGACTCGCATGCGGTGCTGCAGACGATAGATGGTTGAGATGTGGACGTTAAAGATGTTGGCGACCTGCCTGGCATCCACACCAGCCTCCAGATGGCCTAGGGCACGATTGCGTTCCTCTGCTCGTAGTCTTGGCATCTCTGTAGCGCTCAGACGGCAAGTCGTTACCTGAACCTTGTAGCGCGGCTTTGTAAAGGCTGCATGCCTGCGTACTCGTCGCTGGTTAACTTTGCTCTGCATGGTGTGCACGTGCCTCACATGCAGCAACCAGTTTGCCATTTTTGTTGACCCTCCAATGCCGGGAATGATGTGTTGCTCACACAATTTTTTCACTGCACGTGAGTCTTGGACCCAAACAACTAGCCACAATGGTTCACTATTGTATATTCACCCATTTTCACCCGAAAAATAGCCTTTCAATTTTTCGCGTTTTTTATGGAAGTCAGTATATATTAAACGTACACATATACACACAACTCACACACACACACATACACACACAACACAACACAACACACAACACACACACACACACACACACACACACACACACACACACACACACACACACACACGACAGAGACAGACAGACAGACAGACATTGATTTATACTAGCATGAAAGTTCTGTTTAATACAGTTACTGCTTTTTGAAAGGATGTCGGAGAGTGTCATGCCGCGCACCCACCCACCCCCTCTACACACACACACACACACACACACACACACACACACACACACACACACACACACACACCATCCCCATCACCATCACCATCACCATTCCGCACCATCCCTTCAATACACGTGAGTTTCTTTCCTTGAAATGTAGCAGTTTATTGGTGAAATCTAGTGGCGTTGATGTTCCCTACAGCATTTTTGAGGATACCACATAATTTCAGTGGGTATATAATCTCCATTTAATGCCCAAGGATGATCTACACAATCAGCGATGCCCCATTGATGTATCTTTATCAGCGGACGAAGACCTCTAGGTAGGCAAAATGTGAAACGTTATGTTGTTAAGATGGACTATGATGGGTCCTATATGCAAGTAGGCAGGCCATATGAAAGGTGATGTTTTTCCCAAAGGACTAGGATGGTTCCTAGATGCAAGTAGGCAGGCCATATGAAAGGTGATGTTTTTCCCAAAGGACTAGGATGGGTCCTAGATGCAAGTAGGCAGGCCATATGAAAGGTGATGTTTTTCCCAAAGGACTAGGATGGGTCCTAGATGCGAGTAGGCAGGCCATATGAAAGGTGATGTTTTTCCCAAAGGACTAGGATGGTTCCTAGATGCGAGTAGGCAGGCCATATGAAAGGTGATGTTTTTCCCAAAGGACTAGGATGGTTCCTAGATGCGAGTAGGCAGGCCATATGAAAGGTGATGTTTTTCCCAAAGGACTAGGATGGGTCCTAGATGCAAGTAGGCAGGCCATATGAAAGGTGATGTTTTTCCAAAAGGACTAGGATGGTTCCTAGATGCAAGTAGGCAGGCCATATGAAAGGTGATGTTTTTCCCAAAGGACTAGGATGGTTCCTAGATGCAAGTAGGCAGGCCATATGAAAGGTGATGTTTTTCCCAAAGGACTAGGATGGTTCCTAGATGCAAGTAGGCAGGCCATATGAAAGGTGATGTTTTTCCCAAAGGACTAGGATGGTTCCTAGATGCAAGTAGGCAGGCCATATGAAAGGTGATGTTTTTCCCAAAGGACTAGGATGGTTCCTAGATGCAAGTAGGCAGGCCATATGAAAGGTGATGTTTTTCCCAAAGGACTAGGATGGTTCCTAGATGCAAGTAGGCAGGCCATATGAAAGGTGATGTTTTTCCCAAAGGACTAGGATGGTTCCTAGATGCAAGTAGGCAGGCCATATGAAAGGTGATGTTTTTCCCAAAGGACTAGGATGGTTCCTAGATGCGAGTAGGCAGGCCATATGAAAGGTGATGTTTTTCCCAAAGGACTAGGATGGGTCCTAGATGCAAGTAGGCAGGCCATATGAAAGGTGATGTTTTTCCCAAAGGACTAGGATGGTTCCTAGATGCAAGTAGGCAGGCCATATGAAAGGTGATGTTTTTCCCAAAGGACTAGGATGGGTCCTAGATGCGAGTAGGCAGGCCATATGAAAGGTGATGTTTTTCCCAAAGGACTAGGATGGGTCCTAGATGCGAGTAGGCAGGCCATATGAAAGGTGATGTTTTTCCCAAAGGACTAGGATGGTTCCTAGATGCAAGGAGGCAGGCCATATGAAAGGTGATGTTTTTCCCAAAGGACTAGGATGGTTCCTAGATGCAAGTAGGCAGGCCATATGAAAGGTGATGTTTTTCCCAAAGGACTAGGATGGGTCCTAGATGCAAGTAGGCAGGCCATATGAAAGGTGATGTTTTTCCCAAAGGACTAGGATGGTTCCTAGATGCAAGTAGGCAGGCCATATGAAAGGTGATGTTTTTCCCAAAGGACTAGGATGGTTCCTAGATGCAAGTAGGCAGGCCATGTGAAAGGTGATGTTTTTCCCAAAGGACTAGGATGGTTCCTAGATGCAAGTAGGCAGGCCATATGAAAGGTGATGTTTTTCCCAAAGGACTAGGATGGTTCCTAGATGCAAGTAGGCAGGCCATATGAAAGGTGATGTTTTTCCCAAAGGACTAGGATGGTTCCTAGATGCAAGTAGGCAGGCCATATGAAAGGTGATGTTTTTCCCAAAGGACTAGGATGGTTCCTAGATGCAAGTAGGCAGGCCATATGAAAGGTGATGTTTTTCCCAAAGGACTAGGATGGTCCTAGATGCAAGTAGGCAGGCCATATGAAAGGTGATGTTTTTCCCAAAGGACTAGGATGGGTCCTAGATGCAAGTAGGCAGGCCATATGAAAGGTGATGTTTTTCCCAAAGGACTAGGATGGGTCCTAGATGCGAGTAGGCAGGCCATATGAAAGGTGATGTTTTTCCCAAAGGTCTAGGATGGGTCCTAGATGCGAGTAGGCAGGCCATATGAAAGGTGATGTTTTTCCCAAAGGACTAGGATGGGTCCTAGATGCGACCAGTGAAAGATTCATATGTCCATTCTAGCGCCCTCTTTTTCTGTTCCTTTGTTTTCTCTCTCAAAACATGCCCCCCCCCCCCCCCCCCTTCTTTTTTAAATTTTTTTTACCTTGTTTAATTTTGGTCAGGTTATTGTTGTAATAATGGTGGAATTGTCTGGCTGCACTTTTCTCCCAACTGATCATCATCTACATTTGTCTCCTAGCGGCCCCACTAGGTTCGTTCTTTCTTGGCCCCATGCAGCCCTAGAACTGGAACAAAGTGCTTGCAAGCCTTTTCTGACGTCATCTTAACAGACAGCCGTGGGCATCGGTGATGGTCTGAGACATAGGCCTTTTGTGCCATGTCATGGCTCTTTCCTGAAAAAAGTTACATTCTGGTTCTATTTGGTAAGTCTTGTCACGTCCAAAGGACCCCCTCCGCCCCCCCCCCCCCCCCCCCCCCCCCCCCCCACCACCACCACACACACACACACACACACACACACACACACACACACGCACGCCCTCCTCCTCCACCGAGATCAGAGATATCATGGTATACGGATGACTGCACACGAATTCTCCAGCTGAAGGAAACGACGAAGGGTCTATAACAAAGACACATAACGAAGTTGACGTATTACATCACTCATCGTAACTACGTACAGCGTGGCCGACGACATGCTCAAACAAAGAGAGGTTCCTGTCTTCTGTAATTTAGATACGCGCTCATCGGAATTGCCTCTCCCTAACCAAGGTCTCAGGTAATGCTCAATGGAATAACTCATAGCAGGCTTTGAAAAACTGTTGGACATAATGATAAGTAGAATAACTCATAGCAGGCTTTGAAAAACTGTTGGACATAATGATAAGTAGAATAACTCACAGCAGGCTTTGAAAAACTGTTGGACATAATGATAAGTAGAATAACTCATAGCAGGCTTTGAAGAACTGTTGGACATAATGATAAGTAGAATAACTCATAGCAGGCTTTGAAGAACTGTTGGACATAATGATAAGTAGAATAACTCATAGCAGGCTTTGAAGAACTGTTGGACATAATGATAAGTAGAATAACTCATAGCAGGCTTTGAAGAACTGTTGGACATAATGATAAGTAGAATAACTCATAGCAGGCTTTGAAGAACTGTTGGACATAATGATAAGTAGAATAACTCATAGCAGGCTTTGAAGAACTCTTGGACATAATGATAAGTAGAATAACTCATAGCAGGCTTTGAAGAACTGTTGGACATAATGATAAGTAGAATAACTCATAGCAGGCTTTGAAGAACTGTTGGACATAATGATAAGTAGAATAACTCATAGCAGGCTTTGAAGAACTGTTGGACATAATGATAAGTAGAATAACTCATAGCAGGCTTTGAAGAACTCTTGGACATAATGATAAGTAGAATAACTCATAGCAGGCTTTGAAGAACTGTTGGACATAATGATAAGTAGAATAACTCATAGCAGGCTTTGAAGAACTGTTGGACATA